>JAWQFJ010018179.1:0-2500 GCA_034096865.1 Theodoxus fluviatilis
TCCACGACTATTTGGGCAGTCCCACTTTCTTTTTCCCTGTGGGTTCCAGTCAAGTGCTTGCCTCGTGACGTTGTCGGCTGGTTTGCGCAGTGTGTGACCTATCCACCCCCATTTCCTTTTCTTCGTGTCCTGACTGATGGGGTTCTGGTTGGTTTTCTTCCATAGGTCTGTGTTGGAGATCTTCTCAGGCCACCTGATGTTGAGGATGTGGCGCAAGCACTTGTTGATAAAAGTCTGTACCTTGTTGGTGATGGTGTTGGTTACCAGCCATATTAGTGTTGAAGTTGCGAACTTTGCTGCGCTGGGATAAGGCTTTGCAGTTCCAGATGGGACGCAGGGTGTTGAACGCTACCCTTACCTTGTTAATCCTGCTCTTAACGTCGTCGTCTGCGCCGCCATCATTGTTGACCACGCTTCCTAAGTAGACAAAGTGGTCAGTTTCCACTAGGTCTTCTCCCTGTAGCTGTAGTAGCTGATGTAGTGGGTTGTTCATACGCATCACCTCTGTCTTCTTGGTGTTGATTTTCAGGCCGGTCTTTCCTGCCTCCTCCGCTAGTCGGGTTAGCTTGGACTGTGCATGCTGCTGTTTTAGGGACAGGAGGCCGACGTCGTCCGCAAAATCCAGGTCATCTAAGTGTTTAGTGAAGGTCCACTGGATGCCAGTGCTGCTGCCCTCTGTGGTTCTTCTCATGATCCAGTCTATGACGATCAGGAAAATTGTCGGCGAGAGCATACAACCCTGTCTCACTCCTGTCTTCACTGCGAAGGGGTCAGTCAGCTTCCCGTTGTGAATAATCTGGCAAGATGAGTCCTCATAAAGCTGCTGGATGATGCTTATGAGCTTTTGCGGGATTCCATAGTGCTGCATCAGCTTCCGCTGTCGAATGCTTTTTCAAAGTCCACAAAAGTTGTGTACAGCGGAGACTGCCATTCGATGGATTGCTCAATGATGATGCGCAGAGTAGCGATATGGTCTGTACATGATCGATCTTGCCTAAACCCTGCCTGCTCTGCTCTAAGCCTCCCGTCTAATGCCTCCCTCAGTCTCTCTAGGATGATCCTGGTAAGCACCTTGCTGGGGATGGACAGCAGCATGATACCTCGCCAGTTGCCGCACTGGGAAAGGTCACCTTTCTTGGGAAGCTTTACCAAGTACCCAAGCTTCCAGTCGGCCGGCACTTGCTCCTGCTCCCATATCTTCGCTAGGAGAGGGTGTAGCATCTCTGCTGCTGCTGCTGCATCTGCCTTGAGAGCTTCTGGGGGATGCCGTCAGGGCCTGCTGCCTTGCCGTACTTCAAGGTCTTGATGGCTTTGATGATCTCAGCCTTGGTTGGTGGATTGGTGTTGATACTGAGGGGCTCCTCTGCTGGTGGTATTTCGGGAACTGTTTCTGGTGGTGGACGATTGAGGATTTCCCGGAAATGTTCCACCCACCGTCTTCTCTGTGCCTCGTCACTTGTGATGATTCTTCCATTCTTGTCTTTTACCGGTTTACTTGGGTTGAAGCTCTTCCCTGACAAGGCCCGTGTGATCTCGTACACTCTCTTCATGTTGTTCTGCTTTGATGCTGTTTCTGCCTCTTCTGTCAAGTTGTGCACAAACTGTCTTTTGTCCTGTCTCGCGCTCTTCTTCACCTCCCGGTTCGCCTCCCAATACTGTGCTCTGAGGTCTGTCTTCTGTTGTTGGTCGCAGCACCTGTTGATCTTCTGTTTCAGTTCCCTCCTCTTCTCTATCTTCTCCCATGTTCCCTTCGTCATCCACTCCTTCTGCTCTCTTTCTCTCCTCCCCAGAACATTGGTGCAAGCAGCCTTCCAGGTCTTCTGTATCTCTATCCAGTGGTTCTCTACTGTCTCTTCGGCCAACTCTGCCAGCGCCTCAAACCTGTTCCTGACTTCACAGGTGAACTCCTCTGCTTTCTTTCTGTCTTTCAGAAACTGGATGTTAAACTTGTGGTGTGGTCTTCCTGAATAGTCATAGAAGGATCTCAGCTTGGTCTTCAGCGTTGCCACCACAAATGATGGTCGGAGGCTGCGTCAGCGCCGCGCCTCACTCTGACGTCCAGCACACTTCGTCTCCATTTATCATTAAAGCCTGTTCATTTATTGATTTTTGTTTGCTTGTGGGTGTGTGCGCCCCCACGTGCGTGGGTGCGCGTTTGCGGGAGTGAGCGTTTACGTATGTGCGTGTTTATGTTGTTTGCATTTGACGTTTACTCAGTAGCTATACATAATAAAGCTCGTCATAAAGTCCCAGATATAGCCAGAGTGCGCTCGATGATCCACACATACGCAAACACAAACACACACGCACGCACGCACGCACTACATTCACGCACACATACACACACTCACATTCACACACACACACACACACACACACACACACACACACACACACACACACACACACACACACACACTCATACTCACATACACGCGCGCGCGCGCACACACACACACATACACACACGCACGCACGCACGCACACACACACATTCAAA
>JAWQFJ010018179.1:5000-40103 GCA_034096865.1 Theodoxus fluviatilis
AGCAAATGAAATTAAAATAAATATTGGTTGCATGAAACACATATAATAGTAGGTGAGCAAACCTTACTGCAATGTTGGAATGTTTTAAACGTCCATTCAAATGAATAACAAGTGTTGGCAAAAGTCATTTCCTTGGGAAACATGCTCAACAATTCAACAAATAGTGTGATATGATACAGAGTTAATTGATTTTGATTTGCTTTACATGTTTATCATAGTTTTCACATAAGTGACAATACAAAATAAGATGATTTCACATTCACAAGGGTAGCTCTATATTGGAAACAATATAAAATACTGGGGAAGATATGCCATAATGAAATACCTTTTCTTATAAAGAATACCAACCCAGACGATACCCAAACCTAAATGACCAATGGAAGGATGAGAGTATTAAGGACAGCTTGTGGCTTTCACAGGCAAATCGCACTACATGATCCTTTTTCACAAGGGGGGATAATATGAGGTGAGTGAGCTAGCCAATGAGACACTGCAAGGTGCGAGCGAGCATTATTCCCCCACTTTCCCCGTCTACACAATGCCATATTTCACATTGACCAAGCACCAGTATACACTGTGTGCCCTAACTTCCATTTTCATCCATTAAAAAAATTGGACGGCTATTTATAAATAAAACAATTGATGACTGTGCAGGATTCTCGTCTTATGTGAAAGGTAAAAGTAAGGGGGAGGGAAATCCAGGACAGTTATTTTTGTGAAATTCGACACGGAAAAGAAACTTTTCTGAGGAAGGAAATTTACAGACGATTTTCATACAGAAGTCTTTGTTAGTACATGGAATACCAACTCTTTGAAAAAACTCAAGCAGGGCTGAAATTCGCACCTCCTCCCAGCTTTTGCCAGAAATATCATGAGATGTCCATGAAACATTATCTTGGTCTTGAAAACTTTCCTAACATCTTAGTAATGTCAATTAACCCCCTCATAGTGCCGCCCATCATGCACATTGCCAGCCCATCGGCGTGCATATGTCATGCAGTTTTCATGTGGCGTTACCAGGTAGCATTTTGGACAAGCAGGTTCATGTTGAGAAATAAACACTGCTTATGCCCCTGGGAGAAAAACACCGCTGTGGTCAGAACGTATGCATGGGGGTGTGGAGGTTGGACATCCGACGATACCCCAAGTGATCATTGGAGGAACCTCTTTCTGACTGCAGTTTTCAATACCTCAGTAGAGTACTGTTCATCTTAGATTTGGCTGTGGACGGAGTGATGGGAGGGTTTAATTACATGCATATACTAATGTGTCAACAAGAGTTGATAGTATCTGAACAGAACCCATAAGGTCTGTATGATTTCAGTTAGCAAACTCTAAAGACTTTTTATTTGTATGGTAACTATGCATCCAGCCACTTTATTTATATCCAGGAGCACCCACAATGTGTTCAAGTGTGTACATTTAAAATACATACATGCAAGTCTGAATGTGCATACTGTGAACACATGCAAGGAAACTCCATTGCCTCTATGTAAGTATGACAGAGTGGTGATGGCATGTCAGCGTTGGAGCAAAGAAGAAATGCACCATTTCAACAACATAACTGTCCATGCTCTGTAAATAATAACAGTACATAATAAAGGCACATTTTACAAGTGTTTGAAAAGTGCATTTACCATGTCAGACAGGTATTTTTTTCCCTAAAAGTATACAGTTCATTGTCATGGAAGCCATTTGTGACCAGCCACGACAAAACCAGTGCTAAGTCCATTTTTGGACAAAATGGGGTTTTAATACTTTTGAATTCTGCATTCATTTCTGTTTGTTTTGATATAAGAATGAACAATGTGAGTTAATTAGAATAGGAGTTACAGGCATTTCAAGTTGGGTACTGAAGCAGCGGTCATTTTGAAAAAACGGTCTCAGAAGATTTACTCTCTTCAGACATTAAACACCTTAGCAACGGTATTTCAAACGCCGTTTCCAAAAATAGCTGACCTTTTTTCTCTTCGACATCCACAGAGCGGGAACGCTGAGAGAGCAGCCTTTCTAACGGTATATAACATGAAGGGGTTCTGCAAGGGTTTAGGTGTGTTTATTGCAGCTAAAATGAGGCAATTAACGCTAATTACAGGGAGCTTTTGAAACAATACATAACACAAAAGTCTTTATTTTACCATCAAAATATAATTCTTCAAAATGTTTCCTTTACTGGCATGATAGTTTGAACCATGTAGAATCTATTTTCATCAAAAAGTGAAAATCACCCAGAGTGACCCTCCCCGCCTTTTCTCAGTCGTAGCGCAAAATAGTGCCGCGCGACTTAGCACTGGTTTTGTCGTGGCTGGTCACATTTGAGATTGCATCACATTGTAACACATCTAAAGGCGCATGTACATGAGAGATTATGAAAAGCAACTCATAAGCTGCAACACTTGCACGACTCTGGCATGAGTTAAACTGACAAATTTACATTCTTTAATTTCATGCATTATTATGAACAATCTCATTACATTTCCCAACAGTATTAAAAAGTGTTTGGCAACAAAACATCCCCGATTCTAAACATTATCGAGGATCATGGATAACTGAATATGTGAGACTATCTCTGGTGAAGCAAAAATAAACCAATATCTTTCATTTCAAGGTATGAATACAGTTTCAAATCTCAAGATTTTATGCAAACCAATATCACTCTGCTCCTGCTAAGATGCAGGTAGAGAACTACAGCAGCCTTACATCTGCACAAAAAGAAGTAAAATGCAGCTTTGAGACAATACTGGGAAATCTCACCTGTGGCAAAAAAAAAATTGATCCATAGAGGTCATATAAGTTAAACATTAGAGGAGAATTTAAAAATGAAATCATTACACTGATGCATCAATGCCAAAGATAAACAAAACAAAACTCCAGTACTTCTAATCAGTGCCTTTACTCAAAACATAGCACAAAGTATAGATATGGCTGCTAGTCAAGCTTGTTCTTTCAGTTGGGAGGATTTATTTTATCATAATGGTTTTGTGTGTGTGTGTGTGTGTGTGTGTGTGTGTGTGTGTGTGTGTGTATGTGTGTGTGTGTGTACATGCATGCATGTGTGTGTGTGTGTTTGTGTTGCTTTTCTGCAGGTAAGTTGGCAGTGAACAGACTACAACTACATTGGTGATATCAGAGGCGAAAACATCTGGTATGCTTGTGCAATCAACACTCTCACAATACAGATTTGCAAAGTCTACCAAACTATACTACACCACTTCTGTTCTATTATATGTGCAAAAAGTTGCCCACAAATTAGGCAGGTAACACTGAATATCAGTCTTTCTGTTCTAAATATTACTGGTTTTAACCCCGGGGAGAGAGAAAATATGGCAAAACAATCCATGCCATTTTTGATTAGCCAGCCAGCTGGCTCCTGAAATTGGTTGGTGCAGGTGACATTAATATCAGAGATACAAGATACAAGATACTTTATTGTCCTCATTGTACAAGGAAATTCGTTTTGTTGGTGACAAAAACATAATACATACATACAAAAACAGAAACGTACAAGAAGTTCAACATTAATTAACTCAATAACATCGCTCAAGTTATGGAGTCAAAACAGAAAGACATAATAAGATAGGACACATTTAGCGCTACATCATAGGCAATTCAATTTAATAGAAAAACATTTTACACTGCAACAACTAATCACAGAACGAACAAAAGACACAAGCATGCACATCAAACAATCATCGTCACGCCATCACACATACCCGATCCTCAACCATAACACATGTACAAGCATTGTTGCATTGTACTTAATTTCTAAGGCATGAAGACATGCAAAAAGCTGTTTCCTGGTTCCCACTGCATCACATTACTGCTCACAAAAAGTTATCCCTGTGTTTCCACTGGTGCTAGAAAAGAAAAAATCCACTCCACATTGGCCTGAGACAGATTACTGAGCAGCAGTCCAGAACTCTGTAATATCAAGTTAATAGAAAATGAAGTTTAAAACTATACCACATGATTCTTCAAAACAATAAAAGATCATTCATCTCTGAAACTTTTCACCTCATTATAAAACACAGGACTCTAATGTTTCTCGTTGACATTCTGTCATCCTTCATTACAAAGTATGCAAGAGTGATATCCCCTGAATAAATGTCCCAAAAGTGGTTATGAAATTTGCCGATTCAACTTCTGTACAGCAAGCAAGTACATGTCATGAAAATTCCCAGCCACCCCGAAATTAATGACTTGTGACTAGAGTGGGGTCTGGCACACACACCACGTCAGCATCTCACTGATTCCCTTTGACTGTGACACAGCATGTGTTCCACATGTCTACAACTCATGGACAAGGAGACATAATATTTGTCACAATCTCTGACAGCCACCTGAGACTGTGATACAGTCTACCCTGTGACATTCAGATCATTCTTCACAGCTTACACTGTCACACCCAACCATGACACCCTGACCATGACTCTCATCCCATGACACATCTGCAACATCCACACTGTATGTCACATCCACATCCCATGTCACACAAAGTATGACACCCGCTGACTGACACATCCCAGCAGTGACACCCTGATATTGACACTCATTATCCCAAGTCAAACCCATATTGTGTCACGTCAATACATCCCTTGTCACAACCACTCAGCATGACACCCTTTGTGCATCACATTCCAGCTTTGACACTAATTGTGTCCAGCCTCTATTCGGTCACACTCACATGGTGTCACATCCACTGAGTTTGACATGTCAGCTGTGACACCCTGACTGTGACACAGAGTCCATGAGGTCCCTAGGACCTCTGCTGTTGGTCAAGGAGACCCTCTTGCACATCGCCGTTTTCCTCGTCATGTTGTGGTGATGCAGTGATTTCTTCATTGCCAGTAGGGCACTTCTTGAGCAGGCGCGGCCCGGATATGGCAATGATGGCGGCCCCCAGTGGTGCAGTCAGTAGGATGGACAACACCGCCAGTGTCAGCACCTAGTAATGATAAGGGTATGATTTGATAAAATCGACCATATTTACGATGATATCAAAAGCAAGGAGAAGAAGAAGGAGGAGGAGGAGGAGGAGGAGGAGAAGGAGGAGGAGGAGGAGGAGGAGGAGGAGGAGGAGGAGGAGGAGGAGGAGGAGGAGGAGGAGGAGGAGGAGGAGGAGGAGGAGGAGGAGGAGGAAGAGGAGGAGGAGGAGGAGGAGGAGGAGGAGGAGGAGGGGGGGGGGAGGGGGAGGAGGACAATGATGAATGACAACAAAGATAACACTGATTATGAAATCAAAGGCAAGGATGCCAACAATGATGATGATGATGATGATGATGATGATGATTATGATTATGATGATGATGATGATGATGATGATGATGATGATGATGATGATGATGATGATGCAAATTATAATGGCAATGGTGGTAAGAGTTAAATGCAAGCAGCACCAGCAGCAGTAGCAGCCATGACTGATGGCAGTGGTGGTGGCAAGGTGATGTAGTACCTAGGTACAGGCATGCTGTGACACAAACAGATGTGCACACAGAGGAAGACTGAGAGGTTCAGGCAGACACAATTCGTGGCCACCACTGATACACACCTGTTTGCCATAGCCTGTCAATTCATCCCTGTTTTTCTGGACAGCTGTGTCATAGGCCACTGCCCCAATGGCTGCCTGCAAAATGTGCTGCACTGCATGTGCTGACTGTGACATGCATCAATTATGAGTTGTGTTTAAGATCAGCACAGAAGTAAAAGGAAAAAAATTGTCTATGTTAATTTGATTGAGGTTTTAATCATTACAGTTCAGATTTGAGCTGAAAGAAACATATATTCAGAAAGTGAAGCATTCAGGGTATTTGACTGGAATGAGTGAAACCAGACATGTCTTTTCATGTTAAAGTTATCTGTTTAAGAATGAAAGACAACATTTCCAAAAGTAAAGAGGAAATTTCATTTGTATTAAAAATCCATGATAAATTTTCATCACAAACACATTCTTCACTTCAATAAATGACACATATGACATTTATCTTTCCATTAATTAAAAAATTTTCTACCCTTTTCTCCTGGAGACCAATCAAGTATTTCCACAAGAAACCAAACACATTACTTGCAAGTGAATGCCCATCACAAAGTTCCCTGAATCCTATAAAGGACCATTATTTGTACCACCATATCCCCCTGAGTTCCAAAGGGTTGCTCCTACAGGCAAACCCTTTTTTCCCTTGAAAACCTAGTACTCATTTACTCATCAAATCACTGATTTCTCCTTGAAGTTCATTACTTGTTGTACTAGGAAAATAATCCCCCTCTTCAGAAGACCCTTAACTTCCTTTTCTAGGAAACTTATCTCCTGTTTTCCCAGGATGGATGGATGGATGGATGGATAGTGTTTTACGGCCTATCAGCCTTTGTAGGCAATGTAAGGCCATTAAACACTAAAATCACTTAATTAAACAGTTTAGAGTTAACGCAAATCAAGTCGCAGTGTCCCTAGTTATTCGCCTCTTACGACTTGCGTAGGGAGACGCAGTGGGTCTGTTCTGACCCCCAACCCACAGGGGGGAGTTTTTCCCAGAAAACCATCACTGATTCCTTCAGGAGACAAGTAATTGTTTCTCAAGGATGTCAATGGTACGCCTTCCCAGGTCTCTGACCTCTTTCTACAGGAACTCATCCCCAGTCTGCCCATATTTGCTCCCTGAAAACTTCCGGTGGTTGGAGGTACCAACAGACCCACATCATCTCCCTATGCCATTCATAAAAGGCTATTAACTAGGTAAATCCAAAGCTGACTAGCTCTTATGCTAACCAGCTCTGGTTAAATTGATCATTGGCCTTAAATACCCTACATTCATTTATTCATTTATAATTCATTTAATTTCTTTCCTGACCTGCACAGTGGCCTTGGGCAGCCAAGCAAAGGGAATGAAGAGTCTTTCCCTCAGGTTGAGGTTGGTTCGAAGCACGGCGAGGAAGGACACGCTCACACGGAAGACCAGACCAATAGCCAGTGTGGCCACACCCAGACCTGATAGAAGCCAAGGGAATGTCATCATAACTATACTGGCAAAACAGTCACAACAGAGGAGGTAATCCAACAACAACAAAAAATTTTCACAGCCTCTCCCTATGAAGAGGTGATTATTTTGTTTCTTCTTGTGTGTGCGTGCATGTGTGTACACTGCTTACATAAACTATGCTTCGGAAGGAAAGCAAGATGATACTTGTGGCACTCAAAACTCTTCTCATTTTCAAAGAAACTGGCAATGTGACTACTGACACTGGATGTTTCCCACAGTAGAGAGTCTGCCATCTGGGTTAGTATTGTTTATTGTTCATGTAAGATATAATTTGCATCGGGATTTGGCTATGGCCAAGAATAGCTTAAATTTTTCAAACTTATTGAACTGAAGTATAAATTATGAAAATATCAAAAAGAAATCATGGATGTTTATGTAATTGTTTTGAAAAAAACTAAGCGACATAACACACCATAGTAGTGTGCAGGATAATTGTTAAATTTATATTCTCCAAGCTTATTTTTTCCCACAAAGCTAGTGGAAAACTTGCAACCTCTTCAGGAGACAAAAGATGGCAAATAGCAGTAAGGAAGTCATTTACCTATGGTGTTGGGCTGTATCTGCGAGACATCAATGGCAGCACCAATGAGTCCAAACAGTAGAGGTTGAAGCAACATCCACAAGACTCCAACAATGCCCTCTACCTGTAAACATTAACAGCATATCCTTTATTTTTTGCACATTCAGCATTGGTTAATAAATGAAGTAATCAGTGCAGCTCTCCTATTTAAAAACACTCCAAAAACACAATCCTACAGTGGTGATTTCGTCATCTGTCAAGGCAAATATATAAAAATTGTAAACTTGTTTACGCCTGAGTACTAAGTTTGAAAAGATTATCACTTCTTACACCGAATGCATGCACATGTATAATACAAATGTACATGTGCATACATGCACACACACATACACACACATACACATGCATAAGCACATGCACACACACTCATCTCTGTTTACAATCCCATTCTCTCCTATACACCCACTCATCCCATTAACTTTCACCCACCCATTATCCATCTCATTCCCTCCCCACCCTATCTCTCAGTCTTACCCTACCCCACACACCTGGGCATAGGTGGCTGGGTCTTTCCTCAAGCGGGTTGCTGCCACAAAGGCCAGGGTGAGGGAGGCCAGGGGACCAGCGCCGTCCCATCCCACGTACTTGAAGCCAAAGAGTGCCATCATTGAACCCCCTACCAGCAGAAGACCCTGGCTGAACAGTCTGTGCTTCTGCAAACCACAATGCAACATGATAAAATGCAATTCGATCCAGTGCAATGCATATAGTTCTGTACAGATGGGATGTAATTTACGTCAGAATGCATTGCATGCAAAGCAGAGTAATGTAGCACATGAAATACAATAAATGAGTGACAATAAAGGCAAAGCGATGCAGTACAACAAATTTACTTTATGTTGACTCCGGCTCTCTCTCTCTCTCTCTCTCTCTCTATATATATATATATATATATATATTTGTCCGCCCTCCTGTAAGTTTTAATTGTGCGCCTGATGAAGGCTTTTTAGCCAAAAATTTGCGCTGTTTTACCTTCCAATGTTTTGGATTTTTCTTTGTATTATACATGGCCATCAGAACCTCACCGTGTTTTAGACTTTTACTTTAGTGCTGTGGCAGTCCCTTGTTTTTGACTATATATAATGTTGGAGGTTGCATTGAGAGTTTGATCTAAGGACTGCATTTTGGAGATTTTGATTTTGAACACAATGCAATACAAAACAATACAAGGTGGAAGAGTGATAGGTTTGTGCAACATCTCTTTCTACTCACAGCAGCTTTTTGAGGCAGGAACCAGATGAAAATGCCATAGACTATGCCAAAGACTATGCCCACCACTGCTTCCAGCGGCCCCTTGAACAGTGTCCACACCAAGTTCCCTGCGGCAGCAATCATAAACAAATGATAAAAAGCATGCCAACAGAAATTGCCAGTGAAAATGGTTTAGAAGATTACACACTTTTCAGTTGGGATGAAAGCAAACTGAACATGGCTTGACAGAAGCTGGACTTTTAAAATCTAAATTCAATTGAAGTCATGATAGCCTCTTTTGGAAACATGTAGATACATCAATCTAAACCGCCACCGCTACCATCACCCCATCGTCACATTATTTTGATTGTCCTTGGTTGCATCAGCTGTTAAAGACACCATCAAAACAACTAGTGAGACACATCACTGCACCTGTGCTCCAGAGCATATAGTAAATATCAAAGATTTTGTTCTCCAGAAACGTGTGCGTGATAACTCCATCGTATCTGCACATGTTTGATCAGTTCACAAACACTAAAACAGTGGTGATGCAAATAATACAAAATCACCCAAGGGGAGACAACTCTTGCAGCATTCGCGTTTACGTGAATTGATTTGCTCGCGTTGTCGTCGCCCTTGACCCTCTGTCGCTCTCTGACCGCCATTGTCCCTCAATAAGTCCGTAAAGAAGCACAACTAGAGCGTAACTTGTCCAGACAGACCCTACAACAGAAGAATTGGTCACTGCCGTTGATCTTTCAACTTGGTGACAAAGTACAAAGCTGTTTTTAATAGCAGTTTGACCCCCTGATTTTGATTGCTTCTCATCCCCTCTGGTCTAGTGAGGAAGCAAGACTCTAGTACAGTGGCATTCTGATAGACCGGTGTCAATAGAAGCCACGATAGGGAAATCACCACTTTGGATCTCTCCCTTCCAGTGTGTGCCTACGCTTTGGGGCTCTTTTGGATGATGTGTGTGATTTTCTAAGTTCCTTTGCTCCGATCATGCAGTCTAGAAGAGGAGCGTGACCACTGCAATGACAGCGAGAAAGAAGTTAGTCAACATGGCTCTTTGCGGGGAAAATCGGTCGGCTCTTTGCCTCTCCCCATTCCACTGACAACGAAAGCCAGCCATACACAGCTGTCTTAGACTGAAATGTGGCTAATGTTTAGAGAGCCAAGCCTTGCCAGGAGGGTAGCATAACTCTAGAGCAAACCCCCCCCCCCCCCCCATGATATGTATGTCAACATCAGTTCTACAAGAGAAGAAGAAGTAACCATCTCTAATCTGTCTATTCCAGTGTCAACTCCAGTCATACAAATATCTGAGATGTGACTAATGAATAGCGAGCCAAGCCTTGCTACGGAGAAAACATGACTCTTGCGCGCAGCGACACTCTGGGTGTGTGTGCATGTATGCCAGCAGCAGCTCCATAAAAGTAGAATCAGTCACCATCCTGAATCTCCCAAATACAGTGACAATTGAAATTAGAAAGTAGCTTTAGATAGTGGTGTGACTAATATCAAGAGAGCCACGTGAGGCTTCTGACAACTCGAGAGCGATGACTAATCAGGATGCGTGTGTCGACAACGGCTCTAGGAAATGAGAATCAGTCACGACGTGGGCTTTCCCTATTTCCGTTGCCATTAAGGCAAAAGAACTGTACAGTGAGTGACATCTATATCCCCTTGTTCTCATGACATTTCTGTATAAGGTCATTCAGTTCTCAAAGCTATATAGCACGTTATTGCTGCATTCCTTTGTTCTTCTAATATTCCTCGGAGAAAGCACGACTGAATGCCATAACAACCAGAGAGACACGCGTCAACAATGGCATCTTAAAAGAACAGTCACCAATCTGGCTCCTCCTATTCCTGTGATGGTTAAACCGATCCACAGATCTACAGCGTTTTTTTGCTGTATTCCCTTGTCCTTCCAACATTTCTACGAGGAAGCATGACTCTGAATGCAATGACAACCGGAGGCCTGTGTCAACAACAGCTTCCTACAAGAAGAGAGTCAGCACTCTGGTTCTCCCTATTCCGAGTAACAATCAAACCCATACACTCAACTACACAGCACGTTGCTGCTGTATTCCTTTGTTCTTCTAACATTCCTATGACTAAGCAAGGAGGAAGGAGATTACAGCCAGAGATATATGTATCAACAATAGCCTTCTAAAAGAAGATTGAGTCATTCATCACTCTGGCTCTCCCTATTTAAGATACGACTAAAAGCACACAGCTGCATAGCACATTACTATATTGTAGCCTACTAGTGGGCTTTGCCCTCTGCACCTTCCACGCCTGCTAAACAGGAATACCGGTACGGCAAAAGACGATCAACTGTCCATAGGGTAAAATAACAGAAAAGAGAGGGAGAGAGATTTGCCCACTACTCTGCTCGCCCCCCCCCCCCCCCCCCCCCCTTCTCTGTTCTTCTTCTCCCTCTTCCCCCTTATTCTCCCTCCTCCTGCTGTAAAGGAGAAATATTGCTTACTTTCTAGGAAGAAGATAGCGGGCTTCCCGCGGCCCCTGATATCGCTACCACAAAGGTAGATAGCTCATTGTCTTCCTTATGGCACCTAGATTATGCGTGTCAAGTTCGAATCCAGCAGCTTTAGTGGTATGGGAATGCATAGCGAGAAAAGCACACACGCACACACACACACACATACACGCGCGCGCGCGCACACACACGCACACTTTCCCTTTTATGTAAATAGAAAATGTATTGTTTCTTCACACGCTGTTGTGAAAGAGAGTCAACTCTGAAAGCAATGGCAACTGGAGAGACCTGTGTCGTGTCAACAATAGCTCTCGAAGAGAAAAGTCGGTCACTACGAGCTGTTTCTATTCGATTGACGGACGACTGAAGCTAAAAATCGGTCTTGGATGGTGGTGTGACCTCAGACAGCACAGCACGGCCTGGCAGGCTGAGAACTGCAATGTACAGGCACTGAGACATACAGGCCGCCCCGACACATACAACGAACAATAGTGCCCCACAGTGACTTCGCAGTTTGCTCAAGGCAACAACCACCACTTAGTCAAGTTGGTATAAATAGCGCAGTGACAGAACCATTCCTTTGTTCTACAGGCCTCCTTCCCAAAGCCAGCTGATTCACGACGCACTGGAGAACACAGATCTATCTCCCTTCGATGCGCGACCAAACAAACTTGTCGATTATATCATCCGCCAGTCTTTATGAGTCGCTAGAAATAGAGATGTGGAAAGCAAATCACATAGAATAATCGATCACGCAACATTTACTGATGCGTTTGTAGCATCAAAGAAGGCCATGAAGAGATGCCTAGTATTATTACTTGGTGTCCTTCTAGGAAAAATTGTTAAAACTACAGATACACACACACCATCTTTTTTAAAATATAGGAAGAATGTACGAAATTTAATGACAAAGTTACATTACTTGGCATTAGGGGGCGAGGTGTGTGTGTGTGTGTGTGTGTGTGTGTGTGTGTGAGAGAGAGAGAGTGTGTGTGTGTGCGTGTGTGACTGTATTTGTGTATATTGATTATTGGTGTAAATTAAGATTATCAAGATTCAGTATTCCTGGGATTGCTTTCCCTACTTTTTCATCGGTAGAAAACAGGAAAATCAATCTCTCTCTCTCTCTCTCTCTCTCTCTCTCTCTCTCTCCCTCCCTCCCGGTGGGTTGGGGGTCAGAATAGACCCACCGCGTCTCCCTACGCGATTCATAAGAGGAGACAAATAGGGACATCGTGACTTGATTTGCGCTTACTCTATACTATTCTAGTGATTTTCGTGCTTAGTGGCCTTACATAGCGTACAAAGCCTGATAGTCCGTAAAACACCATCCATCTCTCTCTCTCTCTCTCTCTCTCTCTGTCTCTCTCCCTCTCTCTCTCTCTCTCTCTCTCTCTCTCTCTCTCTGTCTCTCCCTCTCTCTCTGTCTCTCTCTCTCTCTGTCTGTCTCTCTCTCTCCCTCTCTCTCTCTGTCTCTCTCTCTCTCTCTGTCTCTCTCTCTCTCTCTCTCTCTCTCTCTCTCTCTCTCTCTCTCCGTTTTACTTCTGTTGTTTTTTTAAATATTGTGAGGCACATCCTAATTCAGATCTTTCAGTGGAGAAACGGATCTCTTGCTTGGCAAGTTATAGCTAGCCGGGTAATGAGTATGAAGTTTCATAGCTACTTTTTCTATCATGACAGAAGTTAAAGATTTCCACTTAACAACTGTGATAAAGTGAAGTAGTCAATCACTTCGTAAGAAAATCTACTAATCATGAGAGGAAAGCCATTGAATCAAACCAAACGCGTGAAACTTTAGCCTACATATCTAACTATACAGTTATTCAAGCATAACAGACGCATTTACATCTTTGCTCATCTGGCAAGTTCAGAAATGAGAACATTCGGTTTGCCCTGAATTCAATCGCTTCCCTAAAAGGCGAGATAACGTCCAGGTAGGCCTACTCTTCCTTCCAGGACAAAAGTGTTTCTTTAATGACATTACGCACTTGAAATCTCGATCTCTACCCCAGGACATGCGCACTTCTCAGGCCATCTAATCTACATCGTCAGAACCCCTTGTTCTCTGGCTGAACGTTCTAGGATGTAAGTTCTTCTCCAACAAGTACCTAGTTTTTTTAGGAGGGGGGGGGGGGGGGGGGGTCCGGGGGCATGCTCCCCCGGACAATTTTGAAAACCAGGATGCAAAATGGTGCAATCTGGTGCATTCTGATGATGATCATTGGCAGTTTCAGGCAGCAGAATTTCTTACTGAAGAATACCCCAAAAATTGACACTCAAAGTAAAACTCTCTTTTTTTTGCTGTTGGGGGGGTGGGGTGGGTGGGTGGGGGATGTTTCCGGAAACCCCAGAACACACACACACACACACACACACACACACACACACACACACACACACACACACACACACACACACACACCTCGTCCGCCCCTGCCTACTAAGGGAGAAGGTCTTCATCTTGTGTTCAATGTCATGTCGTACGAGTTCATCTTGCACTGTGAAGCGGGAAGCCCAAGTTTTCTAACTGTGCGTGTATTTAGGCAAGCACATGAATGTATCAATTCAAGTCGTCCACAGTTAGCTAAAACTCTACATCTCCAGGTGAACTGCTTTCCTAGCCAGGTGTAGCGTATGACGGACGAGCCCGGCCATATGGGTCTTGAGCTGGCTGGGTGGGGGCGGGGCTGTGCAGCGATCAGTCAAGTGGCGCGATTGATCTGGCAAAGAGCGTTCGATCCTGGGTAAGTGACAGCAGCCGACAGCGGATCGCCTTCCAGGTTATGGGATTAGCCTAAGCTCCCAGCTTCAGCGCTACGTGAGCCGCTCCTAGTCTCTGAGTCTGGGGGCTCGGGAGTCGCGAGTCTACGTGATAGCGACCTTGGCTTCCCAGTCACGTGACAAAGGTGCTGGTGACGCGGGCTACGGGGAGAGCGGAGTTTCCTGGCTGTCTGCCAAGTGTACCAGCACGACAAATTTGCTGTTGCAGAACTAACCTCCCCCAACCGATGCATTGATTTCCGCCCCGGCTGGAGACATCGATCTATCGGAAACGCGCAGTATCGACCCAAGCAGGTACACGTGACGCGAAGCGAGAACGGTCAAGGCTGTTGTTATCACTCTAAGGTCTTTCTCAGCGTCATGGCAACCTCGGTGGTCCGGCTTTACTTCTTAAGGATCGCTTCCTATCCATGTCTGCTTGCAGTGCAGTTTGGAAGAAGAAGAAGAAGAAGAAGAAGAAGAAGAAGAAGAAGAAGAAGAAGAAGAAGAAGAAGAAGAAGAAGAAGAAGAAGAAGACTGTTTCCGTTTTAGAATTGCTTTTCCATGTTAGTCAAAATTGCATGGTTAGCACAATTGAGTAAAACCGAAAGTTGAAACCTCAGGTCACGTCCGTTTAATCTGCTGTCATCTTGGAGGTAACATCGATTCCACTTCTGCTTTTGATTCTTTTCCTCGGTTTTGAGTTAATGAAGTATTGGCCTATAGGATGACTGTTGACAGAAAAACGGGTGTCCTTTTCACTTCTCCTGACTTGTGTCATATTTTTCGTCTGTAGGCCTTAAGTTTCCCCACCCTCCCCTCCAAGCCCCTGACATTTATCGTACTCTAAGCGCCATTAATCTCAAAGAACATATCGAACAATGCCAGACCTGTAACTCTCAATTCCACTCTACACCAAGCCCACTCATTCTTGCAAAGGGTTAATGAGGCCATGCTGTCTGGGGGGTCCAACGTAGTGGGAGATCTGCGTCGGTGATTGACAGATCCATACAGAGGTTGTGGATGGTTAACGGAGAGGGAGGTGGAGTGAGGTTGTCGAAGGTGAAGGGGTTGACGGGTAAGAAGTGAGGTTGGGTTAGGGCTATGAGAGTGTAAAATGGTGGTGGTGCCTTTCACCCGAAGTCGGCGTCAAGCAGGTGACCCCACAGAGCCGAGCTAACCGACCAGTTCGGTGCATAAAAGTGGGGGGTAGTTGGGGGTGGGTAGAGATGGGTACAAGAGCGAAGAGAGAGAGAGACAGAGAGAGAGAGAGAGAGAGAGAGAGAGAGAGAGAGAGAGAGAGAGAGAACGAAAGAACGAACGAACGAGTTTATTGAAAAGGCCACCGGCCCATTTCAAGTTTACAATGTGCTTACATTTCAATTACTCTAGAGAAACAGTCAACGTAGAAACTGTCATGCTCCGCGGATTTCAGAGCTTCTAGAGTGCGCTTGAACGCTCTGTATAATTAAATGCTTGTTGATCTTATACTTTTCATTTCTTTACTGGACAAGATAAGCTCTAAGGGGTCATTTCTATTCACATCTACACAATCATATATCAAACGCTCTCTCAAGTCATGCAAGGCAGGACATTGCAGTAAAAAATGTACCTCCCAGGGCCGGACCAAATGAGTTGTGAGGGGGGGGGTTCCTTTTTGGTTGGGGGGGACAAATCAGCGAAGTGGCGAAGCCACGAGCGCGCGCCTGCGAAGGGGGGTCCGGGGGCATGCCCCCCCGGAAATTTGTTGAAAAACGGTTAAATTCTGTGCAATCTGGTGCATTCTGGGCCTTGTTTTGAGGGGTAAGAGCAGCATTGTTTTTGGAGACACACACAAAAAATGTATTTAAACAAAAAACTCAAACCAAGGTACATGCTTTTTCTAGGGGGTGGTGTGGTGTTCCGGAACCCCTGGAACCCCCCCCCCTGGGTCCGGCCCTGCCTCCGTTTCTTCTTGGACAAAGTTTTAAGTTATTACTTCTCGTATATCTGTGTTTATGGCTATATAAATCGGTAATTCCCATTCTGAATCGTATATAAGCGTCCCTAAATACTTTTTTTTGTCTAGATCATAGAAATACTGTTCAGTCACACAGGAAGTTTTACAGAGTCTGTAAAAGGAGTATCTATCACTGTTTCTAACTTGTGCTTCCCAATCTGTGAAAAATCTGCCAATGAGTTTTCCTGATGTTTCTCAGAAACGCTGTCTCATTCGATACGCTCTGATTTCACCATACATCTTCACAGTTGCATTCGAAGAGAAATCTTCTAACCTTTAAGGCCCAAGAACCTGCATTGGATGTACACAGCATCAACCGGTATATTTTAAAGGGTAACCTGCTTTCATCCATTTTCACGAGTCTAACCAGTATTTGATACTGCGTAACTTGGCATTGACCCACAGCGGAAAACGCCCAGTGTCACCATACACCATAACGTTAGGAGTGCGTGAGGAAACATTAAAAAACTTTTGATGGCGTGTAGATGTATACTCTCTACAGTGTGACATTCATCCATTCCCCAGATTTCAGCCCCGTACAGAAGGATCGACTGAATCAGAGAATCAAATAATCTAAAGTTGACGTCAGGTGTTACTTGACGGATTTTTCTCAGTGACCGTATCAAAAGTAAAATGGCAGATTTAGCTCTATCGGCCAAATCATTTTGAGTTATATTTGAACATAACTTCGCAGATAGCATGTTTCCAAGGTATTTGTATTCACTAAGTACTTCTACTAGTTAAACCTCACCGAGGTACCATCTTTCATGTCTAGTCAAATGCCCACCCAGTCTATAGACAGCTACTTTTGTTTTTTCTGTGTTGACCATCAGACCAAGTCTCTCAGCTGCCGTTTTCAGGCAGTTAAATTGATTTTGAAGGCCTACTACTGTGTCAGAAAGCAAAGCAACATCGTCTGCAAAGAGGAGAACACTCACGTCGGGCGTATTAGGCGCCAGCTGTATACCATGCTTACTATTGGAGGAGATATCATCAATCAAGGAATTAATAAAGTAATAAAATAGGATCGGACTGAGTTTACAGCCTTGTTTCAGCCTCAAGGAACACTCAAAGAAGTCGGTCTGGTCGTCCCTCCCTGAGAGAGAGAGAGAGAGAGAGAGAGAGAGAGAGAGAGAGAGAGAGAGAGAGAGAGAGAGAGAGAGAACGAACGAACGAACTTTATTTTACAAGGGTAGTGAATTAGGCAGTAGTGCCTTTCTTACATTCAGCCCTTGAGGCAAAATATTCAAATGTGGTGTGTGTGTGTGTGTATGTATGTGTGTGTGTGTGTGTGTGTGTGTGTGTGAGAGAGAGAGAGAGAGAGAGAGAGAGAGAGAGAGAGAGAGAGAGAGAGAGAGAGAGAGAGAGAGAGAGATGGTGTCAAGCGAACACGCAGACAACAGGATGATAGCAGGCAGAGAAAGACGAAGGCAGAGAGACAGAGGGACATTTTGGTACATCAGAGATAAAATAAAAATCAACTCTGGCGTACCAGAATGACAGAGGGATAGGAAGGGAGGCAGCAGAAATACAGATGAAAAGAGGGACGCAGAGAGAGAAGCTTGCGGGTTCCGTTCGAAACGGGCAGTTTCGTGTGTTAGAAACATACTCTGTCTGTCTGTCTGTGTGTCTGTCTGTGTGTCTGTCTGTCTGTCTGTCTGTCTGTCTGTCTGTCTGTCTGTCTGTCTGTCTGTCTGTCTGTCTGACTATCTCTCTGGCTCTTTCTCTCTCACACACACGCACCAAATACACACTTACGTACACACACGCATGCACATACACAGTGGCAGGTGTCGAAATGCACACACTGCCCACGCCCTGTGGAGACGGAGTCTTGCACATCAGACGAGGGCTGCGCGGGTTCAGGTGAAGGGCCGCCAGGCTTACTTACTTACTTCGGCCCATCGCTCTTCCTGGAGCACAGGCCATCGACGACAGTTCTCCAGCGGGCGCGGTCCTGGCCAACCAGGCCTAGGTCAGAACAAGTCTGGCACGGACCCCAGCTCCCAAGCCACGCAGCCACAAGGAACCGCAGCCCAGCCCAGTGTGAGAACGGAAGTTCTTGGACCGGACTCCTGAAATCTTGGCCTCCTGAAGTTTTCCAGTCGGTGGATACAGTTAGGGCTATTAGGCTTGCCCCCAAGTCCACAGTGTAGTGTTTGCATAACTCGTGCCCAGTCAACACTGGAAGAAGGGAAGAAAGAAGAAAGGAAGAAAGAAAGGAAAGAGAGACAGAGAGACAAACACAGAGAGACAGAGACAGACAGAGATTGAGAGAGAGAGAGAGAGAGAGAGAGAGAGAGAGAGAGAGTGAAAGAGAGAGAGAGAGAGAGAGAGGCAGAGACACACACAGACACAGACACACACTCATATGTGTATGTGTGTGTGTGAGTGAGTGTGTGTATGCGAGTGTGTCTGTATGTGTGTGCATGTGTGCGTGTTTCTATTATAGAGTTAGACACCCTGCAATTGACAGAAAGAAAAGTTCATACATAAACATTAGGTGCCTTTCAAATTGGTATGGTGTGAGTCATAATAAGCTCTGTTACCATACTTTTACCAATCTGGGGCACCTATCTTAGTTTGCCAAGCAGCGCTCATATTAAATTTTAAAGCTTGATATGAAGCATCATAGGTAGTGTGATGCATGAATGAAAACCAATGTGCTCTCACACTCCTGTAGGCACGTAGTAGGGTCTGGAATGACAGAATCGATATTATTGACTGAGGGCTGGTCGTATGCATGGCTAAGCTGGACGTGGAAGGCAATCAATACGGGCCGAAGGATCCCGAGTGTCCATAAACCATCAGGTTCCATGATTTGTTGTGTTCTACGTTCATGAGACCAAGAGAGGCTCATCCTGAGCGCACACACTGGGAGATGGGGCAGGCACTGGAAAGCTGTGCTGTAAGAGCTGGTGGTAATGAGGCTTTCCTGAGTTTCCTGGCACTGCCTTCTGAGTGTGGCAGAGTTTTGGTATGCAATATATGGTGTGTACCACCCCATGTGGATTGGTGATAGGAATAGACCCATTGAGTCTCCCTACACAATTCGTAAAAGGCGAATAACTAGAGAGATGGAGACTTCAATCACTCTAAGTCTAACCAGCTCTAGTGATTTTCCTAGTCAGTGACCTTATGTAGCCTACAATGTCTGCTAGGCCATGATACTCTACATCTGGTGTGTACCAGAATGGTGTGACAGTTCTGCCCCGAAATCATCACGTGATTGTTGAATTTAGAACGATTAGTTTGAGGAGAAAAACAGGACGGAAGAGCTGATTTCTACACTGGCATCTACATTACACATAAGGGTGGTATGGAATTGGCAGCAGGGGAAGGAATATTTCGTCAAAGGTCATAACACGTTTCAAGCACATGTCCTGCCTGCTGCATTTAAAGTTGGAGCAGGCCTTCTTTGCTAGAGAACGTCATTCTGATCTGTCCTGTGCATGGCATTCCAGTTTCTCAGGAGGAACGTCACAGTGCATGAGATATTCTCTTGTATGACTTCTGTGTCTCTTTCTCTGATTTTAATGGGTTCTGTGGCCTCATGCTGGCACTCCAACAAAAGACTTTCCAATGAGAAGACCATCTCCCAGTCAGTGCCGATTCACATGCTGTCCCATAAACTATCGTTGCCTTGATGGATGAAAGGAGATCTTTCTGTCAGCATAATTACTACCTTAACTGTCCTAATATGTATGCGCAGTGAATAAAACAGTATCGTTAAAGGTAAAGTTTCTTTTCCTACTGCATCTTTTCAACCAAAAAATACTTAATGTCATGATAGCACTTTTAACAATCTCATTGCTAACCAATTCAATGGGACATAGATCTGTTGATCTGTGTGTCAAGTGCAGGTAAAAAAGGTATGTCATTCCAACAGTTTTTTTTTTGTTTTTGTTTTTTCGGCCTCTTTAGAATTTCGTCAGCTGCTGTCAGTCACAGGGCAAGTAGAGGAGGGTCACCACAACAATGGCTGACACCAGCCTGACTTGCTGTTTCCCTGTCGTGTTTTGATTTTGTTACATAACAGCACAAATAAAAAACAGAGGTCAGTGCCAGATCAGACAGAGTGAGCCATGAACGGAGGAAGGTGTGTGGTGATCCAGAGCATCACGAGGTAATTTTTTCACAGGTAAACATGATGACAAGCCAGAAAGCCAAGTACTCAACTCGTCCAGCATTCTATGTTAGTAGTCACTTGATCTGTGGCTGCCCAACCCAGCGACAAGTCTTCAAGAGCAGTCGGTCTGCCAACTCTCCTCAGACATGGCCGATTCGAGCTAAAGAGCTTGGCACCAAAGTAGGGTAGTTTCTACCAATAAAGCAACCAATTGGAAAATGGAAACAATTCTTTTGCCCCTTGGACTCTTCACTTTAGCACAAGATGTGTGGTCATATTTCTCAGCAGTGGCCATTTTCTTGTTCAAATGATGTAACTAGAAGATTACGGATGGGAAATTTCCTAATAATACAGGTTGTGTAACAGATAGGAGATTTAAAAACAAGCTACTAGTATCATCTTAGTTTTACTTTTTAAGCCTCTTTCAAAATATAACAGCACTGCACTCATAGCCTATCTTTCACTACAGTATGGAGATAATTAGCCTGAAGAAACAAATTCAACAAAATGTAAGCTAAACCTTAACACAAGAATCAATGAACACATACTCACAAGAACAAAAAACACCACAAAATTCATATCTCTTTCAGCAGTTGAATCAGCAAAAAATTGGATAAAGAAATGCACATTGTCAACAACAAATCTGAAATGCACCAACATATTGTCATGAAACATGCTTTACTTTGAAATTGTCTGGAAAACTCTTGGTAACCATGACAATGGACAAGACTTTTTCCTCACCTGAGGAGAAGCAGATACCGAGCATGACACCAAAGCCGGTGATGGCCAGCACATCGTCCACACTGGCAGCTGCAATGACCAGAGTGGGCACTCCCTTGTCCAGTCCATAGCCCCGCTCTGACAGACTCAGTAGAGATGGCACCACCACTGCCGGAGACACCGCCGCTATCACAAACCTGAGAAAGACACCACAGATCACAAACCTGGCATATCGCAAATGAGAACAGTCACACTCCCATAGATGTGTAAAAAAGTGTCTGTTTATGCAAGGTGTATGTGTACATGATTGGTTTGTGTGATTTGAGAGAGACACAGAGAGAGAGAGAGAGAGAGAGAGAGAGAGAGAGGGGGGGGGGGGAGGGAGGGAGGGAGGGAGGGAGGGAGGGAGGGAGGGAGGGAGGGAGGGAGGGAAGGAGGGAGGGAGGGAGGGAGGGAGGGAGGGAGAGAGAGAAAGAGAGCGAGAGAAAGAGTGTGAGTATGAGTGTCACCGTGTGTGTGTGTGTGTGTGTGTGTGTGTGTGTGTGTGTGTGCGCGTGTGCATGCACGTGTGTGTGTGCATGCACGTGTGTGTGTGCATGCACGTGTGTGTATTTGTACTTCACTGCATGTGTGCATGTTTGAACATGCATGTAAGCATGCATGCTTGTGTGTGTGTATGTGTGTGTGGTTTTTTTGTGTGTGTGCTCTTCTGCCAAGATGTGTATTTGTGAGTGTATGTGTTTATGTACAAAACTGTTTTGAGAGTGCATGTTTGGGTACAACTTCCTCTCTAACAATACACTATGGATGTGTATTTACCTCTGTCTACATAGGTGCTACACACAAGCACACATGCATCAGTGCATGGGTGCAATCATTGTAGTGCAAGTGAAAAGTGCCCACCCTAGCATGAAGCCCCATTCCCAGGGGAATCCCAGCAGAAGGTGGGCAGCGATGCCGTCCACCAGAGTCTCCACCAGACAGGGGGCAAAGGCCAGACGCAGCACCACAAAGGACAGGCGCCGCAAGGCACCGGGGTCCAGTCCCAGACCTGCTCTTGTCAGGATCACTGCCAGTGCTATTGACCTGGAGGAGTTGGAAGAGCTTGACCAGGTGGAGGATAACAGTGGGGATGAGGATGAAGACAAGAAGTAAAGATGAGGAGGAAGAGGAGAAGGGAGGAAGAGGAGGAAGAGGAGAAGGGAGGATGAGGAGGAAGAGGAGAAGGGAGGATGAGGAGGAAGAGGAGAAATGAGTAAATAAAGGAGAGTGAGATTGAGAAAAGAAGATGGGAGGAAGAGGAGGAAGAAGAGAAAGGAGACAATTAAGACAGAGGGCAATGTTGAAGGAGAGGAGGCAACAGAGGATAGAGGAAGTGGTGGAGGAAGAAAGAAGAGGAGGAAAGAAAGAAAACTGAGCAGATGTGAGAAGGAAGGGAAGAAAGGATGGGAGAAGGAAACAAAGGATAGGAGAAGGAGGAATAAAGAAGAAACGATGCAACAGGAAGAATAAAGGAGGAAGGAGAGAGCGGGGAGAAAGAAAAGAGCAGGAGGAAGGAGAGGTAAGATGGCAAAAGGAGGATAAAACAGTGGTCTAGATATCACTGATAAAAGAGATTGGTTTGACGATTCATAAACAGGCAAAATCACCCAGTGGAACCAAGCACTTTCGTTTTCCCTTAGAACTGCCAAACCAGTCACTTTGCCTATACACAGCACAGTCCCTGCTCTCTGCCCTTATCTTCAGCTGCTACTCTTCACTACCAAGTTTTGGGGGACTTCACAAGTACTTTCAAGCACAGCCCTGGGCAGCGCTCATGTGCCACCAGGGGGCAGCCTGCAGACTGCCACCCTAGTAACCTGTAAGATACCCTGTCCATCTTGAAACAGACCTTTCTTTTCTCTCAAAGTTGACAGATGTGTGCAATGAGAGGTAAGCATGAATTTTTCCTCAGATAGCCCAAGGATGCTTGGGTATAACAGGTAGCTGGACACAATGATTATTAGCACACATTTACAAAGATGTGCTCAAAGAACTGGACTAAAAGTTGCATGTGAAAAATCATGGATATGAATTAGGTAGAAGTGCATTTTCTCCTCCCTCCAGTTTCATTCATTTCAATACAGATTTACACTGAAATCCAGAAATGAAGCAAACATGTCAACTTTTCATCCTGCAGTAAGTGGTCTGCAATCAATGGAAGCTTTCATACAAAATCAGTTTTGGGGCTTTATGTTCAAACTTAACAATATGATACATTCACTAATATCATCCAAAATGTCTGAGACACACAAAATCAATCTGGGCAAATTTGGTAAATCTTATTGCAAGACCTAAGAAAACTTGGGCAAGCAGCATACAAGGCTTCATGAAGAAGACAAGGACTAGCATCCCACCTGCAGCTGGAAGACCATTCAGGGTAGATGTCTTTGGCAACAGAGATGTGGGGCACATTGTTTAGTAGCCCTCCAACCAGCAGCATACCTGTGGAAAAGACAGCAACACATCATCAATAGATGTGATCCAACAGTCAACTACAACTTTTCTCTCTCTTTTTCTCTCCATACAATGGAAGTTGCAGACAACAGATGCACAAAACAGAATAAAAGAAAAAGAAGTCACCGAGAGAACTTTTTAAAATTTCAGCAGAATCATCAATATAAGCAAATATTGTGAATAATGCTGACGCTAAAAATGCACACTTGATTGCTATCATCTGGGTGACAAACTCTGCTAATACTGTCATGGTTATCAATAGCAGCTGCAGTACTACCACCCCATCACCATCACTACTATCACCCTTACCGATACTACAATCACAGCCATTATTATCACTATAACCATAACCAACACTATTACCACCACCATCTACCACTATACTGCCACCACAACCACTTCAACTGTGACCACCAAAGCCATCATCATCACTCCCACTACTACTACAGCCTGTGGGACTAGATTTTATTGATTTTATATCACTAGTTTAGTGAATTATACTATACTCCGCTGTCGCGGAGAGTTCTATTACCATGATGGAAGTGTTTCTTAACGTTGTGGCCTTATATAGCCTACAAGGCTGATAGGCCCTTAAACTCCATCCATCCATCCATCCTACTACAGCCCCCCACCCCTATCCCCACCACTGTCAATGTTGCAATGGCTATCACTGTCTTCATCACTGCAATCACTTCAAAAACCATCAGTGGTAACATTTCAAAAACCACTATCATCACATAAACTACCTTCTGCATAATTAATATCACATTTACTATTTTCACAGCAATATTTGTATGCCTTATACAAACCTATCTTCAGAGATTTGTATGTTTCGTTTGGGTGTAAGTGAACTCTTTGTACATCAACATAAATATAGTGAGCCACTTTCTTTATTATGCCCCAGCTGCAACGAAAGTGAAGAGGATGAAATGCATTTTCTGTTCACATGTCCAGCATATGAAGATTTAAGGATGAAATGCCTGCACTTTTGTATAGGACTCACCATGCAAGACAGCCTAGCAGTATGTTTTTCAAGTGATGAGAGGGAAAGAGTGAGATGTGTGAACTCTTATTTATTTGAATCATTTAAGAGAAGATCTCTAACATTGGAACATGTGCGATTCTGAGTCATTGTACTGGGCCGATGGCCTGTACAATAAGTATTCATTCGTTTGTTCGTACTATTTTCACCACCATTAACACCACCATCACCATCCTTCACATCACATCACACCACCATAGTATCATCCTCATCATCATTGTTGTCATTGTCATGGTTATCACCACTCACCTAACAGTGGAGGCAGCTTGGCAAAGGAGATGAGGTAGCCTCCAATCCAGCAGGCAATGAACAGCACCAGTAAGGAGAAGAGGTTGCCGCCTGGCAGGGCCTCATCACCAGTGACACCAATGAGGGTGACCCAGACCATCCCAAACAGCAGCACCAGCAGCAGAAAACCCCCAATCTTGCCATGGGGTGGACAACGAAAGGCGTCGGCAAACTTCTGGGGGCAGGAGGCATTTGGGGGAAGGGGGTTGAACTCAACACGCATGGGCTTGCAGCACGTCCTACACCAAGCACACAGTGCCCCACAGCGTTGAGGACCAGCGTCTTTGCCATCTCCTTCCTCTCCGCTGGCCACCTCAACGCTGACATTGGTGTTGTTGACCCCTGCCCCAACCCTGTCTGGACTGAGGTCTTGCAGCTCATGATCTACCTCTGTCTGGTCCTCTCCTGATGGCATGGTGCTATGTCTTCAGGTCAGATAGCCTGGCAAACTTCTCTCTCAGGTGCGTCTGCAAGTCTGTGGAAAGACAGCAGCTGAAGTCAGGAGGACCAGTGGCATACTCACATGTCTCACTCTAACAATGAAGAGTCTCCATTGTTCCACCAAAGAATCAAAGATATGCAACTGACTGCCTAAGATTGCTACAGTGGAAAAACACTCAGAAATTCCCCAGAACATTTAGAGTAAAAACCTGAATTCCTTTATAAAAACACACACACACAGAGTTGAGTAGCATGATTATGTCTTTCTTAGTGGTATTTATAGGCATCTCAAGCACAGCTGTCACATTAATCTTGCAGCTATTCCCGTGTCAGCTTTATCTAGTGAATCAAACTGAGCCCTGAAATCAGAACACCACTTCATAACAAAGGCATGCTTGGAAAAATCCTTTTTAGTAAGAAGAAATTTCTACATCAGGTGTATTCAGTTCAAAATAATACCTGCAGGCGGACAAACATACTACAAAGGCATGAAAAGTTTCAACCTTGAAACATGATATTTAGTTTTTCACATCCAGGTCCAAGACATCAGTAAATCAGGGCATTACCACTCACAGGTAAACAAGCCCACTCAATCCACACACAGGTAAACAAGCCCACTCAATCCACACACAGGGAAACAAGCCCACTCAATCCACACACAGGTAAACAAGCCCACTCAATCCACACACAGGGAAACAAGCCCACTCAATCCACACACAGGTAAACAAGCCCACTCAATCCACACACAGGTAAACAAGCCCACTCAATCCACACACAGGTAAACAAGCCCACTCAATCCACACACAGGGAAATCTGTTCTCACAACCTCCAAGCTCCACTCCCTCACAAATCAACAACACCATAACCAGTAAACTTGGCTTTCAGTACCTTCCTCCAAAAGCCAACTTGCCAACAAACCTCTTCCAATGTGGGCAATACCTCAAGGTTACCACTTCCAACAACAGATGAGGCAGCTCTAGCGGCGTCACCAAATCCACCCATGGATTCTCCTGCTGACGCACAGGGGGCGATGTTTGTGAGGCCTGACTGTCATACAGTGGGGAGGGTCAGCCAAGACTCATTTATAATGTATATCCAGCCTTGAGCAATGCGGACATTACTTGATGATGATGACAGATTCAGACAGAGGGGAAGAGCTTTTCTGCTGTCAGCCCTTGACAAGCAACAAGAGACAGGTCTATGCTTCCCTTCAGCAACTGCACATATTAGGACTGGTTCACACTCAGGAATGGCAAGTTTTATGTGGAGACGGTCTTCCTCACTGCTTGATGCCTTTTGTTGAGAAACAAAAGAAAAGCCAACCATAAAAAATTTCTGGCACATCTTGCCCCATTAAACTAAATGCATTGTCTTCATGTTTCTCTGTCATGAAGATGGAATAATATGATTTTTTAAAGCACACACACACAAGGGGGAAAAGGGGAACCTGATGAAATTATTTATTCTCTAATCCAGCAATGAATAACAAAATGCCATTTTAAAAAGTAGCTGCTCCTAATTCACATCAAATAGTAAAAGGCAGGAGATTACAAAGGGACGAACAGGAAGAGTTTTATTAAAAATGAAGGAAACTTGCACAAGTGTTTCACCCTTCAACATCAAAACAGACTCATCCACATGGCACACCCTTCCTTATTTGTAACTCCTACTCAGTAAAGAATCACAGGTGTAAGATTTCATGCTCTCCATAAAGTGCCAATCAAAAGGGAGAAAGCTAAAAGTAATTGCCCTGCTTTGGGTAATGAAATTTTTTACTTAAGTAGTCATGCTCATGTCTTGCATTACTGCCAATTTATATTTCCAAGTTAGTGCACCAAAAGCTCAATTACATGTACAAAGCTGAATGTAAAAATAATTATTTATTGAAATGACAAAATTATCTATAATAGCAAATTGATAATGTTTTACAATATTAAAATGTCATCACTTAATTAACATCCCATTGGCAAATTTGCTCTATTCCAAGCTATAGAGACAGACAAAACCTGGAACAAACATATGAGAGAGAGAGAGAGAGAGAGAGAGAGAGAGAGAGAGAACAAGAGAGAGAGAGAACAAGAGAGAGAGAGAGAACAAGAGAGAGAGAGAACAAGAGAGAGAACAAGAGAGAGAGAGAGAACAAGAAAGAACACGTGAAAGACAGACACAGACAGACACACAGACACGCAGACAGACACACAGATACAGACAGACAGACAGACAGAAAGACAGACAAACAGACAGACAGTAAGACAGACAGACAGTAAGACAGATAGAGAGGGAGACTATGACCAATCACATGCATGCATGCACGCACACACACACACATACACACACACACATACACACACACACACACACACACCACATACAGTACTACCTTTAAGTGACCCAAAGGCTGGGCTCAGGCAACATGCTCACCATTCAGATTTATGAGGCCATGAGGCTGTTCATATGTCAACCACTACAAGTGCCCAGAGGATAGAGGGTCAGCAGCATGATCGGTCAAGCTGTTGGTCACTTCATGATCTTTCAACCTGCCTTATTGCTATCTAGGGCCATGTCCACAGCCATTGACCATGTTATCAGGAGTGGACCAGCAAGGTGAAGAATGTTTTCAGAATCTATTGAGTATGTATGTATGAGTTCGTTTTTGTAACCTGCTATTTTCATGCCAAGCATGCTCAAAGTATGGATATTTCAGAATTTGTAATAGAAAAGTTTTCAAGTTTCTTTCAAAAGTAACCAGTGACTCAGATCTGCATTAGTGTTTCTGGAAACTTGTTCCAGAAGTTTTGGTCAATGAAAGATCAATATCTCCTGGCCCTTCTGGTCAGAACACACAAGAGGAATTTTTAAGATGACCACGGTTGTCTGAATTGATTGTCTATAACTTTGACTCAGGTCAGACAGGTATGCAGGGGCAGCACCACTGACACACTTGAATACAGTATAGAGACATCTGTGTTCAGCCTTAAGTGCAGCTGAAGCAGTCTTGTTTAAGGTGTTAAAGGCTGGTTACACTTGGGAATCAGTCTACTGCCATGAGACAGCGATTCCCAGCTTTTTCCAGCAGATGCCATCTGTAGGCACCAAATGCTGCTTAGGGTCTCTTGTGACCGTGAAAGAATGTCAAGGCTGTGACTTCTATGTGTTCCATGTTGTATAAATCTCAAACAAAACTGGCACAAAGTTAACAATATACTCCATGCACCAGTCCATGAAGAAGGAAGCCTCACACCAGCTGGTTAATAAAAAAAGCAAGCAAGGCAAAGATTCACATTTCTAACCAAGCACTCAGCAAGATAAGATAAAGCAGCCACCTATTGTGAAATACATCTAACTTGCACATTCCCAGTCTACCAAGCCCTTCCTGTGAAGAAGTACCTCCTGCCCAACTCCCATTGAGATAATAAATCCAGTCAACAAGTGCAGAGCAAGACAGAAGTAAAAACTGCATACCTGTATCTCTAGTCCAGGCCCACTGCAGGAGATTGAGATGGAGGAGAACTGTTAGGGGAGGGGGAAGGGACTGTAGAGAAAAGAGATTAGGGTTGAGGGTTGGGAAGTAATCAAGGGGTGGGGTGTGTGTTAGGGGGTGCAGCCAGAAGGTATTCAGGGGATGGGGTGAGGTGAGGGGTAGAAGCAGGAGTTCCACTCACAGGTAACAGGGGGGCCAGTCCCCAGCTGCTTGGTTCTGTCAGGCAGTCCAACTCATGGTGACGATTAATGTCCCCACTGTCCACACACTCCAGGCCACCACCTCTCCTGTGGGTCCCTGTGTGGGTACAGAGAGAGATAGACAATTGGGGGCAGGGCTCCACTATAAGCAGGCACGGAGGCAGAGTCACATCCCCCAATGGGTGTTTCCTGTCACCAGCAACTGCTCCACAGCAAGACAAGACTGGCTCTCCTGCAAGACTAGGCTCTGGATGTTAAGTTACCTCAGCTGCAGGTATAAAATGGGAAAATGTGTTTTGTATGTGAAGATGGAAAAGGGGCAGGGGGAAGGAAGAGACAGTCAGGATGGAGGAGTGGGGGTACCAAGTCATGCAAGGTCAAAAGGTCAAGGGCTCTGGCTAACAGGATGGGGGTGGGGATGTAGCAATAGGAAACACAGGGAAAGTATGAAATGACAATGGGAGGGAGACATTGGAAGGGAGAAAAAGGGGAAGGGGAGGAAGGGGGAGGGTCAGGAAGGGAAGAGGGGGAGAGGTACCTGGGATTTAGAGGATTGCTGGGGGTTGTTATTTGAGGTCAGGGAGTGCCTGGGGGCAGGTGGAGACGATTCCTCAGGAAATTAAGTAAGCTTCCATGAAACTAAATGTTACTTCACAATAAGGAGATTCCTTGCAACTATATATAACTTCATAACATGGAGATGGACATGTTATGTAGAGATAATCTTCATAGTCAACATGATTTGAGGCTGGACTGGTTTCAGACAATGAGTGGAATGGCAGTTGTAAATTCTTGTAATTATTCTTAATTAATCCAGGGTGTTATCTTGAATGACAAGCTGAAATCACTTTCAGGTTGCAGTGTATATACTTGTTGCAACAGGATTTTGTATTCTCATACCCATAACCGTGGAGAAAATACTGAAATATTTACAGCCTTGAAATATGCCATGGCATCAAAATGTTTTTCCACACACATCAAATCCAGCACTGGCCTTTGTTTCCTCTACAAAGTTTGACCACAAGTATCTCACTTTTAGTTTTTAAAAGCATAACATCCAAGCAGCCTCGGAGAAATGACACACATAGTGTTCCTACCACCCAGGCTTTTCAGCCTAGCTGGGTGATTGCAAACTGTTTACAAAGCATAAGATACAACAGCAGAGCTGTGGATCTCCTGTGCATGCATCTCAAATGTCTGGGTTTCTTGACTCAGCACAATAGAGGTGGTGTTAAAATTCAAGTGGAAATGTCAAGAGAACTTGAATCATATCCACTCCTACTTCAATAGTTTCATGATCAGCTCTGATTTGGCAACAACCCTTCTTAGTTTAGTAGCACCAAGGGCGAAAAGACCCACCTTGGAATAACAGATATTTTACTTTTACACAGGAAAATACGAGTGATCTAGAACTTTTACTTATGGCTTGGTGATCCTTGGACAAAAAAAGGACAAGACATTTAAGTACTCAAAGTAGAACAGCAAAGTTAACAGAACATCTATTAAGCAGAGAATTTGACCATGTCAATTTTTCATGTTCTTTTATATGCTTGCAAAATTCTGATATCCTTGTCAGTTTGTAGGAATGTTTAATTGTTGAGATTTCTGTTTTACCTGCCCATGACCAATCGAACAGGGAATTGCTCTGTAGCAACTAAAGCTTAGTTCTTTGGCATTTGCATTTATGTGTATGTATGCATGCGCACATGTGTGTGCATTCATGTGTATGTGTGCATCTGCACGTGCATGTGTGTGCATGTGTATATTCAATGGTGGGGCTGTGGGGGCTGTGGGTGAAGTGTGGGGGCTGTGGGTGAAGTGTGGGGGCTGTGGGTGAAGTGTGGGGGCTGTGGGTGAAGTGTGGGGGCTGTGGGTGAAGTGTGGGGGCTGTGGGTGAAGTGTGGGGGCTGTGGGTGAAGTGTGGGGGCTGTGGGTGAAGTGTGGGGGCTGTGGGTGAAGTGTGCGGGATGGGGTGGGTGAGACCTGTCACACGATGGATGGATGGTGTTTTACGGCCTATCAGCCTCTGTAGGCTATTTAAGGCCAGTAAGCACGAAAATCACTAGAACAGTTTTGAGTAAACGTAATCAAGTCACGGTGTCCCTAGTAATTCGCCTCTTACGAATCGCGTAGGGAGACGCGGTGGGTCAATTCTTACCCCGAACCCACAGGGGGAGCCGCCACACGACAGCAGACTTAAGTTTTAAGAACTGGATAAAGCATATATCCAAATCTGGTTACAAATATCCATGTGCTATATCAACAAACGATGCGATGAAGAGTCAATCATCGGGTTGCACATCGATAATAAGTCAATAGACATTTTCTCCCAGAGTCACGAGCGCTGTGCGATGTTGTGATGACATTGCAAGTAAAACTGGAGATGCTAATTGAAGAGTGTGTGGTTTGAAATGGACAGCTCTAAACAGAGCATCTGTCTTTGTTAGACTTAGAGTCTGAGCGAAAAAGCAAAGCCGGTCACATCATGGATCCAATCCATGGTCACATTAAGAAAGACTGGCAAGAATGATCATTATGATGGTCTTGACTGAGCACGCCGGGCATGGAGCTTTCTATGTTTCTGTATTGACACATGATGATATGTCACGAAAGAGCGGTATATCAGTACGTCGTTCACATTCTATCTCAGCGAGTCACAGGTCCGTACTAACCACAGAAAACTGCAGTCACGTTTGTCTACGGCCGCCAACAAGTCTGACGCTACAGTGCTTGAACGTTCCGCTGCGGCGGCGTGTTTACGTGAAGTACGTCATCACTTTGTGCCTTATTTCCACGTGACCAAAATTGTTGTCCGTGACTACAACATACGGGTAACGCGGATGTCCTGAAATTCCTCCGAACCACCATTTTCATTCCCGATGGCCAGGACAGTATAAACAACGAACTCACTTCTGAGTAGATCTTAGCCTTATGAGTGCTGTTGAGCTCTAATTCACTTGATACTGTTGTTCATGATGGATTTGGTGCAACCATGGCCATTACTTAGGCATTCTATTTTGTAGTACGCAGCATCGGGAGTGAAAAGAGTAGACGGTTCGACGGAGGTAGGTGACCAAATTGAAGGGATGACAGAGCTCTAACCACGGATTCTCGCTTGGGAAAGTGGGCCTCGGACTTACGAGGACTCCATATGATGGAACTGTTCATTGAAACCCTCACGGGTACAGCCTTTGAGCTTCGTGTTTCGCCTTTCGAGACAATCATGTCGGTCAAAGCGAAGATTCAAAGGCTGGAAGGTGAGTAGAAACAATCATCGACGTTCAGAGGTCGTAAGCATTGTTATGCACTGTGTACTTGTTCTTACGCCACCTGTCTGACCCACCTGCTGTTTCATTGTCCTTGATGTACTCTCGCCTACTCTGCTTATTTTGATTTATGCGAATTCTTACGTCTGTGCAGACGATGTACACGAAAGAATGTACGTCAACAACCGGTGAGCCGTTGTGATTCTTGTGTAAGTAGGTACGACACATTTACGTCGTAACTGACCTGATCACAACGCTGACAGGTGATGGGCTACTGACAACTCGGGCACTTTCTATCCTTTCCATTGTTTGGGCATTTTCCTGCTGCCAATCATGCTCGCATCGTTTAGGACGTGTTGGTGTGTGGATCCACCAAGTTGTTGTCACATGGTTTGGCCGGTGTCTGGTTGACCTGAATTGACCTCCCTCTTGCAGTCGCGCTCGTTTTCACAGTCACGCTCAGTTGCGTGCTTAGTTGAAAGTCTATATCGACGAAATTGAACGACAATGTCAGCGATGCACATGCTAAGTAATGAAGTATGATCGCTACAAGGCAACTTATTTCTAACTTTCGCGACCGATTAACAATTATCTGACACCAGATGCTTGAATCACGAAGATAAATAGGCTTACATTGCACCAAACACTGGTTGTGAAACTGAAGGAGTCGGAATGGCGGAATAAGATGACATAGAGGTAGCCAATGCGTTGAAATGATGATGAATTGCGGAGAATTAAAAGAACAGCGGCAGGTGTAGGTCCGTTTGAGCGACACGTGCTTGTTGTGTGTGTGTGTGTGTGTGTGTGTGTGTGTGTGTGTGTGTGTGTGTGTGTGTGTGAAACGCACACACGAAAGAGAGAGAGAGAGAGAGAGAGAGAGAGAGAGAGAGAGAGAGAGAGAGAGAGAGAGAGAGAGAGAGAGCACTAAACTATAGAAAAATAATGAGATTCAGTATCTATTGAGAAGAGGCTGCTTGTTCTTTTTCACAATTGCCCCACAATATTAGTTAAACTTCAGATCAATCAAGAACATATATGCAGTCCTAGTAAATTGTTGAATGCACATTTTATGAAACATTTTAAATAAGAATAAGATGTGTAGTTTACAAAATGCTGTATTTGAAAAGCTGGTGTTTTCCACAGAATTCGAGTACATTGGTAAATTGCATAGTGCAACCCTTGCCACTGTCCAATGGACTGAAATAGTATGGATTTGTTAGAAGGGTTTAATTTGGAACAATTCTAACACTTTGTCATGATGTACAGTTGAAGTTTGCCAAAATACATAACCTAGAAATTTCTTTGCAACTGTTCCAAGTTGGAACACACACACACACACACACACACACACACACACACACACACACACACACACACACACACAAACACACACACACACACACACACACAAACACACACACAAACACACACACACACACCAAGATATGCCTTTTCTATTGCAACGTAAACTACTTCAGATGCATACAAACTGTATCTTTGTTTGCATTTATTGCAAGAGTGCAATTGTCCAAACATTGTACACACTAAAAAAGGTACAGCTTTGTGACTCCTTTTTAAGTCATGCCATTCTGTGTGTATTCTCTTGAGATGATTCTGGTTAGTTACCCAGCACTGTAATTTGATAGCATCCAATAGCTCCTTGTACACCTGAACACTTACATGATTCAATGGTTTCTGCTAAAGAGAATAGTACTCTGTTCACATTGTGATTTCTGGCAAGGGCTGGCAACCCCCAGAAGCAGAAGGTCAGACCTTCTGTGCCTGATCCTCCATAAGATCTTTGTGTGGCCAGAACTGTGTGTCATGCAGGGTCCTTCCCTCTGAATGGCTGCCTCTGTTCTCTGGGAGTGTGCTTGGTTTTCTGGAGCCAGTTAGCTTCAGGGCAACATTCAGAAAGGCCTAAGGACAATGAATACCCTAGAAATGTTTGTAATTGAGCTGTATGGGGCAAAGTCTGTCAGATGTATACACTACAGATACTTGAATCAGTTCCAGTCTGGTCACTCTTCATAGTGGAAACACCATTGATTTGATGATACATGTTCCTGTTGAGGGCTGTAAGAAAAGGGTTGATCAGTAGTTGGTGTCAGTTGGTTCATTCTGTGCTAGATGAACAAAGCAGGTGCTAATTGCTAAGCTTGCTAGTGAGTTTTGCATGAGGTTTCATGGGCTGTAAGTTGCTTGCACACTTTACTTGTGAGTTATTTCCAATCAGTGGTTAGGTGGTTGGGACACACAGAGGGATTACAGTGCAGTGAGGAGGGTAGTGAGTGCACAGGTTCTGCATCAGCTGTAATGACATTTTCTTCCCTTGACCTCCCTTGTTAGTCCATCTTGGGTCAACTTGGATATATCCCTACACTTTTGTCTTCTGCCCAGACTGCATGCTCCCTTCTTTTGGCATGCTCCTTCATCCTCACCATGCTCTCTTGTCTGCTGCATGCATGCAGCATTCTCCCTTGCCTGCAGCATGCTCCCATGTCCTCAGCATGCTTACTTGTACTTGCCTTGTTCTCTTGTTGGCTGCATTTTCCCTTGTCATCACCATGCTCCCTTGCCTTCACCATGCCCTTTTGACTGCACATTGCTTCTTTTTCTTTGCTGTGCCCTTTTGACTTCATAATGCTTCTTTGCCTTCACCATGCTCCATTATCTTCACCATGCCCTTTTGACTGCTCAATGCTTCTTTTTCTTCTCCATGCTTTTTTGTCTTCACATTTCCTTGTCTTCGTTATGTTCCCTTGTCTTCACCATTCTTTCCACCATGCTCCCCAGTCCTTTCTTCTTTCCACCATGCTCCTCTGTCCTTTCTTCCTTCCACCATGCTCCCCAGTCCTTTCTTCTTTCCACCATGCTCCCCAGTCCTTTCTTCCTTCCACCATGCTCCCCAGTCCTTTCTTCTTTCCACCATGCTCCTCTGTCCTTTCTTCCTTCCACCATGCTCCC
>JAWQFJ010018181.1:0-5000 GCA_034096865.1 Theodoxus fluviatilis
TTGGCGCCTCATATTTGCATGTGCGTGGGTGTGTGTAAGTGTGTGTGCGTGCGTGCACACGTGCGTGCGTGTGTGTGTGCACGCACAGACGGATGGATGGAGTTTTACGGCCTATTGGTCTTTATAGGCTATGAAAGGCCAATAATAACAACAAATATCAGAGTTGGTTAGAAGAAATTAAGTCAAATCACCATGACCCTTTACCTTCGCCTCGTACGCATGGCGTAGGGAAACGCTGTGGGTCTATTCTAATCCCCAGCTCCTAATGTGTGTGTGTGTGTGTGTGCGTGTGTGTGTGTGTTGGTGTGTGCGTGCGTGCGTGTGGTGTGTGCGTGTGACGTGTGCGTGCGTGCGTGTGTGTGTGTGCTTGCGTTGTGTGTGTGATGTTGCGTGGTTGCGTCGCGTGTGTTGTGATCTCCTGTGTCGCGTGGTGTGTGTGCGTGTGTGTCTGTATGCGCCGTATGCAATGTGTTCTGGTGTCTTGTAGTTGCTTAGTGCTCCCGAGGTGCGGTATGTTGTGTGCGTGTGCAGCGACAATTGTGGCTGGTACCGTTGTGACGCGCGGCGAATGTATGCGCGCATACGTGCATTGCTGTAGTCCTGTATAGCGCGTGCTGGTGCGTGCCTACATGCTTGGTCGTGCGTGTGGTTTGCTGCGGGATGCGTGGTGTGTGACATACATGAATGTGTGACAAGGACGTGACAGGCGCGACGTGGGAGAGAGAGAGACGAGAGACGAGAGAGCTTTTTTGAATAGCTGTAGAGAGTTTTTCACTTTGAGTCCGCTGTTATATCTTTGTTACGCCTCGCGCGGCCCAGTCACAATGTTACAATATTTGGGGAGCATTGACAATGTGTTACATAATAGACAAAACATTTCAAAAACCAACAAATAGTATGGTAGATTGTGGCTGCTATCTATATACATATGATATTTACAGAGATATACTTAGTGGGATACATCGTCAATATGTTGCCGACGGTACTTCATGGCATAGTAGATGAACATGGCAACCTTTTTCGTTTTTATATACCCTTGACCGTTTATTAGGAATTCAATCGCAAGGTTTCTAGTATTCATGTATTCTATATAACTCTTCAGGTACCTCTCTCTAAGCTCATTATATAGGGAGCATTTCAGCAAGAAATGAGTTTCGTCTTCAATAAAATTTCTGCAGAATGGACAGCGTTTCTCTTCGTTATTGAACATATTACTTCGTAATTCGTTTCTTCCTAATCTAAAGCGCGTAAATGCTACTCTAAATTTTGTAATATTGATGTTACTTAAGTACTTTTCACACTGGAAATCATGTTTAAAGGATTTGTATAGCGCAAATCGCTCACTGACATTGATCTTGCAATGCCATTCTTGCATATAGCAGTCTTGGAGCCTGATCTTTAACTTTTTTAAGAAACTTTTTTCATTAGAGATGCCTCTATTGTGCCATACAAAGGCAAAACCCGACTTGCACAGACATTCTTCAATAGATTTTAGCCAGTTGAGTTCGTCGGGAATAGTTGCACTGGATAGCATAAACAGTGCTTGCTTGGGTAGCCGATCATCTGGCATTTTCAACACTTTGAACCAATATTTCACAGCTCTAACTGAACTATTTATGATAAGAGGAAATCTTCCCGTTTCTCCATAAACCAAGGTATTTGGTGTCTTGACGTCGACATTAAAACGACTCTTGCATGCAAATAAATGAGTTCTTTCCACATTGAGGTGCTCTCTCAATCCCCAGAACTCTGACGCATACAATAATGCAGGTTGTACTTGTGCATCAAATAATTTAAAGAATAATTTCGGATTATAAGTGCAAAGTGCCCACGTTGTTTTTAAAAGTTGAAGAGTTTTCTGTTTCCCTTTAGTTGCTGCAAATCAAAGGGCTACCGTTTCAGACAGTTTAGTCGTGAAAGTGTATCCAAGGTATTTGAACGCATTTACAACTTCTAAAACCATTTCTCTCCTTGCGATAAGAACCCTCCTCGGCGGAAAACCATTACTTTTGTCTTGTCTTTATTTACTCTGAGACCAACTTGCTTTGATGCGTATTCAAGGTTATTAATCTGAGTCTGAAGACCTGTGGGAGTCGTGGACAACAGTGCCACATCATCCGCGAAAATAAAAAAGAAAATTTCCTCCCTACCACTTTGCATTTGTAACCCGTGTTTGCCATTTTGACGGACAAAATTAGCAACAAAATTGATCAAGAGTGCAAATAAAATCGGGCTCTCTTTGGCACCTTGCTTCGTTCCAATGGGACATTCAAAGAAGGCCGAGGTGCTGCCGTTCCATCTAACGCACGCCTGCACTGTGTGATACATCGATTGTATCATTTTAATACATTTCGTGGAAACACCCGATGCTGCTAGTATGTGCCAAAGGCGTGGACGAAGAACTGAATCGAATGCTTTCATATAATCAATAAAGGCTACATACAGTTTACCTCTGCCTCTGCCATAAACTGCTTTTGTAATCATTGCATGTAGGGTGAAGATGTGGTCTATAGTCGAGTGCTTCTTACGGAAGCCAGCTTGCTCCATACATAGCTTTCCAAAATCTTCCGCCCAGATTTGCAGACGCTTCTTCGATATTGATGAAAATACCTTGCTCAGAGTACTTAGTAGAGAGATGCCTCTATAGTTTTGGGGATCGAGAGTGCTCCCTCTTTTGTGAATAGGTACGATGACTGATCGACTCCACTCGCGTGGAAATTCCTGTGTATCATATATAACATTAAACAGTTTTGTTAAGAAGGGAAACAAGTGTTTCCCGCCCATTTTAATAAGTTCGCCAGGAATTTCGCCAGACCTGAGGCTTTCGAATGTATAACTTTGGAAATCGCCCATTCTACTTCATGCACAGTAACAGCCGCATCTAACGTTTCGTCATGTATATCATTTGCACTTTGGCTTTCGGTAAAATTGGTCCCTAATGTGTACGTTAGACTGAAGATATTTTCGAAGTGAGACTTCCATGTTCCTAGGCTGATATCTGGTACTTGTGCTTGTTTCCGAAATATGCGTAGGATATGGCAAAATTTGTTTCAGTTATTGAAGTTTTCCATGAGGTTGCAATGTAGCTTCTTCAGATGGTCCCTTTTCTTTTCTCTAATCAGTTTCTTATAGGCATTCTTATGTTGCACATATATGTCCTTTTCTGTCTGCACTAGGACTTTATTGTATGCTACAAGAGCCTTATTTGCTTTTTGCTTTGCAGTTTTGTAGTCCCTGTGGAATCAATCTGTGTGGCTATAAACTATCTGGTTGTCGGCTCTGAAGTTACGCCTCATACAGTTGGCGGTTTGGAGTAGGATTCCAGTAAATATACCAACTGATGAATCCATACAGGACTATAGACTCTTTGTGGCACAAATGAGCGATTTTTAAAAGTTGGCTGACTGTATATTCCTAAGGACTTCTTCCTCTTTGGAGAGAGAGAGAGAGAGAGAGAGAGAGAGAGAGAGAACGAACGAACGAACGAAAGGTTTATTGTTCAGGCCACCGGCCTATTACAATTGGGTCCAAATTACTTAAACGAAAACAAAACGTCAGGGGTCGGGTGGGTGGGGTGGGGTGGGATCAAGACTTCAACAACAAGTCTTGTTGCGCGAGTAGCGAGAGCGAAAAAGTTCATCACTGTCCATCACGTCTGTTACCTCCTCTTGGAGCGCCAGGGCTGCTGCCGACGACGGGGTGGATAGGTACCGGTCGCTCCTTCCTCTCGCCTAGCTGGTGGAGTAGCCGCACCGAGACGGCTGTGCTGTGTACCAGACGACACACCTGCAGTGGAAGGGATCGGCGGCTGCGACGAAGCCTCGACGATTCCACGGTCGACAAGTGGATCACTTGACACGGAAGTAGCGCAATCCTCTGCTTTTGCCTCTGCCTCGCGTTGCCACTTGTCTCGGAACGGCTGCATCACCTTGTCCACGATTTGTTGCATTCTAGCGGAACGCTCTGACTCCTCTGGCGCTGTATTTCCACTGACCGCTGACGAGGCTGTGCTTTTTCGGTTTGAGGCTGATGTGTCGTCCGATGACCCACTTTCAGTGCTTGCACACTTCTCAGCATGCTTTTCATGTGCTTTGCTTGGGTTTGGCGAGTATAGTGCAGTGGGCAAGGCGGACGACGAAACTGATGAAGTTTCTTGTAGAACGGACTCAGGACAAGCAGTGGAGGGACACAAACTGGACGAAGGTTGCTTACTAGCAAGGTCGGTGTTTCGATAATTGTTGCGTCTCTGCTGGTCTCTGCGCAGCTGGGCGGGAGGTTTTCTTCTCCAGCAATTTGTCGTTTGATTGGAGGAAGATGGCTGGCCAGCCTGGGACGTGAATCTGAGAACTACGACAGTAGCGTTCCTTTCACCAAACACTTTGAACGATGACATGGTATCGCTGTCCAGAAGAGTGGTAAGCATGACCTCCAATGCAGCTGGAAACCCAGTTACTGGCATGTTTTACCACCTTTTCACTTAAACCGGCAAAAATGTAGGAGAGCGACGTGAACACGTCCTGCCACTGAGGTGAGCGCGCCGGAAGTGGGGAGAGAGAGAGAGAGAGAGAGAGAGAGAGAGAGAGAGAGAGAGAGAGAGATTTTCCCTCAGTACATGTAGTTGGGCTCCACTAGCCATATTATATCAAGAACAGTCCTTCTTTATTTTCGTTGCATTCTTTTGTTAAAGAAATTGGGAGAAAAAAGTATGCTGATTAAATTACACATACACTTCCAGGTCACCCTTTTTGCTGACACATGTACACTGCAAATTGTACAGTTTTGGTGGTTAATTGCGCTTCACGCCAGCTTTTCGGGAGAGGGCTGGACATTCTAGGAAAGCGAAGACGGACTTAGTGGAAGAGCCAGGAAACCAATAAACAGAGCTTTATTTCTGGACACAGGACAGGACAGCATACAAGTGGATCTGCTATCTGTGCTGAGTCCCCTCACAGCCCTTGGAGACTGGGGCGTGACCTGTAGGAAAAGGCGAGCGCGTGATA
>JAWQFJ010018181.1:10000-13639 GCA_034096865.1 Theodoxus fluviatilis
CTTGTTGTCTCTGCCCACTGGAGCCTTGTTGTCTCTGCCCACTGGAGCCTTGTTGTCTCTGCCCACTGGAGCCTTGTTGTCTCTGCCCACTGGAGCCTTGTTGTCTCTGCCCACTGGAGCCTTGTTGTCTCTGCCCACTGGAGCCTTGTTGTCTCTGCCCACTGGAGCCTTGTTGTCTCTGCCCACTGGAGCCTTGTTGTCTCTGCCCACTGGAGCCTTGTTGTCTCTGCCCACTGGAGCCTTGTTGTCTCTGCCCACTGGAGCCTTGTTGTCTCTGCCCACTGGAGCCTTGTTGTCTCTGCCCACTGGAGCCTTGTTGTCTCTGCCCACTGGAGCCTTGTTGTCTCTGCCCACTGGAGCCTTGTTGTCTCTGCCCACTGGAGCCTTGTTGTCTCTGCCCACTGGAGCCTTGTTGTCTCTGCCCACTGGAGCCTTGTTGTCTCTGCCCACTGGAGCCTTGTTGTCTCTGCCCACTGGAGCCTTGTTGTCTCTGCCCACTGGAGCCTTGTTGTCTCTGCCCACTGGAGCCTTGTTGTCTCTGCCCACTGGAGCCTTGTTGTCTCTGCCCACTGGAGCCTTGTTGTCTCTGCCCACTGGAGCCTTGTTGTCTCTGCCCACTGGAGCCTTGTTGTCTCTGCCCACTGGAGCCTTGTTGTCTCTGCCCACTGGAGCCTTGTTGTCTCTGCCCACTGGAGCCTTGTTGTCTCTGCCCACTGGAGCCTTGTTGTCTCTGCCCACTGGAGCCTTGTTGTCTCTGCCCACTGGAGCCTTGTTGTCTCTGCCCACTGGAGCCTTGTTGTCTCTGCCCACTGGAGCCTTGTTGTCTCTGCCCACTGGAGCCTTGTTGTCTCTGCCCACTGGAGCCTTGTTGTCTCTGCCCACTGGAGCCTTGTTGTCTCTGCCCACTGGAGCCTTGTTGTCTCTGCCCACTGGAGCCTTGTTGTCTCTGCCCACTGGAGCCTTGTTGTCTCTGCCCACTGGAGCCTTGTTGTCTCTGCCCACTGGAGCCTTGTTGTCTCTGCCCACTGGAGCCTTGTTGTCTCTGCCCACTGGAGCCTTGTTGTCTCTGCCCACTGGAGCCTTGTTGTCTCTGCCCACTGGAGCCTTGTTGTCTCTGCCCACTGGAGCCTTGTTGTCTCTGCCCACTGGAGCCTTGTTGTCTCTGCCCACTGGAGCCTTGTTGTCTCTGCCCACTGGAGCCTTGTTGTCTCTGCCCACTGGAGCCTTGTTGTCTCTGCCCACTGGAGCCTTGTTGTCTCTGCCCACTGGAGCCTTGTTGTCTCTGCCCACTGGAGCCTTGTTGTCTCTGCCCACTGGAGCCTTGTTGTCTCTGCCCACTGGAGCCTTGTTGTCTCTGCCCACTGGAGCCTTGTTGTCTCTGCCCACTGGAGCCTTGTTGTCTCTGCCCACTGGAGCCTTGTTGTCTCTGCCCACTGGAGCCTTGTTGTCTCTGCCCACTGGAGCCTTGTTGTCTCTGCCCACTGGAGCCTTGTTGTCTCTGCCCACTGGAGCCTTGTTGTCTCTGCCCACTGGAGCCTTGTTGTCTCTGCCCACTGGAGCCTTGTTGTCTCTGCCCACTGGAGCCTTGTTGTCTCTGCCCACTGGAGCCTTGTTGTCTCTGCCCACTGGAGCCTTGTTGTCTCTGCCCACTGGAGCCTTGTTGTCTCTGCCCACTGGAGCCTTGTTGTCTCTGCCCACTGGAGCCTTGTTGTCTCTGCCCACTGGAGCCTTGTTGTCTCTGCCCACTGGAGCCTTGTTGTCTCTGCCCACTGGAGCCTTGTTGTCTCTGCCCACTGGAGCCTTGTTGTCTCTGCCCACTGGAGCCTTGTTGTCTCTGCCCACTGGAGCCTTGTTGTCTCTGCCCACTGGAGCCTTGTTGTCTCTGCCCACTGGAGCCTTGTTGTCTCTGCCCACTGGAGCCTTGTTGTCTCTGCCCACTGGAGCCTTGTTGTCTCTGCCCACTGGAGCCTTGTTGTCTCTGCCCACTGGAGCCTTGTTGTCTCTGCCCACTGGAGCCTTGTTGTCTCTGCCCACTGGAGCCTTGTTGTCTCTGCCCACTGGAGCCTTGTTGTCTCTGCCCACTGGAGCCTTGTTGTCTCTGCCCACTGGAGCCTTGTTGTCTCTGCCCACTGGAGCCTTGTTGTCTCTGCCCACTGGAGCCTTGTTGTCTCTGCCCACTGGAGCCTTGTTGTCTCTGCCCACTGGAGCCTTGTTGTCTCTGCCCACTGGAGCCTTGTTGTCTCTGCCCACTGGAGCCTTGTTGTCTCTGCCCACTGGAGCCTTGTTGTCTCTGCCCACTGGAGCCTTGTTGTCTCTGCCCACTGGAGCCTTGTTGTCTCTGCCCACTGGAGCCTTGTTGTCTCTGCCCACTGGAGCCTTGTTGTCTCTGCCCACTGGAGCCTTGTTGTCTCTGCCCACTGGAGCCTTGTTGTCTCTGCCCACTGGAGCCTTGTTGTCTCTGCCCACTGGAGCCTTGTTGTCTCTGCCCACTGGAGCCTTGTTGTCTCTGCCCACTGGAGCCTTGTTGTCTCTGCCCACTGGAGCCTTGTTGTCTCTGCCCACTGGAGCCTTGTTGTCTCTGCCCACTGGAGCCTTGTTGTCTCTGCCCACTGGAGCCTTGTTGTCTCTGCCCACTGGAGCCTTGTTGTCTCTGCCCACTGGAGCCTTGTTGTCTCTGCCCACTGGAGCCTTGTTGTCTCTGCCCACTGGAGCCTTGTTGTCTCTGCCCACTGGAGCCTTGTTGTCTCTGCCCACTGGAGCCTTGTTGTCTCTGCCCACTGGAGCCTTGTTGTCTCTGCCCACTGGAGCCTTGTTGTCTCTGCCCACTGGAGCCTTGTTGTCTCTGCCCACTGGAGCCTTGTTGTCTCTGCCCACTGGAGCCTTGTTGTCTCTGCCCACTGGAGCCTTGTTGTCTCTGCCCACTGGAGCCTTGTTGTCTCTGCCCACTGGAGCCTTGTTGTCTCTGCCCACTGGAGCCTTGTTGTCTCTGCCCACTGGAGCCTTGTTGTCTCTGCCCACTGGAGCCTTGTTGTCTCTGCCCACTGGAGCCTTGTTGTCTCTGCCCACTGGAGCCTTGTTGTCTCTGCCCACTGGAGCCTTGTTGTCTCTGCCCACTGGAGCCTTGTTGTCTCTGCCCACTGGAGCCTTGTTGTCTCTGCCCACTGGAGCCTTGTTGTCTCTGCCCACTGGAGCCTTGTTGTCTCTGCCCACTGGAGCCTTGTTGTCTCTGCCCACTGGAGCCTTGTTGTCTCTGCCCACTGGAGCCTTGTTGTCTCTGCCCACTGGAGCCTTGTTGTCTCTGCCCACTGGAGCCTTGTTGTCTCTGCCCACTGGAGCCTTGTTGTCTCTGCCCACTGGAGCCTTGTTGTCTCTGCCCACTGGAGCCTTGTTGTCTCTGCCCACTGGAGCCTTGTTGTCTCTGCCCACTGGAGCCTTGTTGTCTCTGCCCACTGGAGCCTTGTTGTCTCTGCCCACTGGAGCCTTGTTGTCTCTGCCCACTGGAGCCTTGTTGTCTCTGCCCACTGGAACCTTGTTGTCTCTGCCCACTGGAGCCTTGTTGTCTCTGCCCACTGGAGCCTTGTTGTCTCTGCCCACTGGAGCCTTGTTGTCTCTGCCCACTGGAGCCTTGTTGTCTCTGCC
>JAWQFJ010018183.1:0-13315 GCA_034096865.1 Theodoxus fluviatilis
TCACTGAGCATGTAGGTTTTCGCGGCAACGATCACTATCGATAAGGCAAATCAATTGTCATAAAAGACTTATAGTACGGAGGTGGAATTGGGAGTGTAGGATGCGTTTGAAGAGTATCTGATCAGTATTCGCTATGATTTTCTATGCATGGGAACACGAGATAGTAATGGCAAAGGTAAAGGTGCTCATTTTGTATCGAGACTTTCCGCCCACTGATAGGTGCTCACACCGCACACTTTCACCTTCAGATCACTACATCACAGAAACACAGGAGCAAAATACGAGTCTCTAAACTAAAGATGACAATGATGACGACGACGACGACGACGACGACGACGATGATGATAATGATGATGATGATGATGATGATATTAAATGATGATGCTGATGATGATGATGATGCTGATGATGATGATGATGACACCACGACGACGACGACAACAATGATGATGATGATGATGATGTTGATGATGATGATGATGATGATGCTGATGATGATGATGATGATGATGACATCACGACGACGACGACAACGGCGATGGCGGCGGCTCCGGTGCCGGCCGCCGCCAATGATGATGATGATAATGACGATGAGGATGATGGAAGTATCAGGACTTGAGCACTATCGGTCATGCATAACAAGTTCAGCATATAACATTCATACCCAAGAAGATACAAAGTCAAGAAAGACCATTTCAAATACGCAGTAAACTTCTGCAGGAAACAGATGATAGAATCGATGTGTGCGCATGGATTTACGAATGCAAACATCAACAGTCTCACGCAATATCCAAGTTCAACGCAGTGTGACTCACAAGAAAAATGTAGAGGCAATAATATGATTTAGTTTGACGTTCTCAATTTGGAACAACTCGAAACCATTCCACAAGTGACCTCTGTGACCTCCGATCGGGGAGGGCGAGCAAGGACAGTCGGGATAGGCAAGATAACATGGCGGCAGCCTCGGCGGTTTCTCGATGACCAACGAGATTGGCCTGACCTCTCGAGCCTCGGTGGCTCCCCCTATCACCTTGATCTGCTTGTGGCGACCCCTGATAATTTGCCGAGAAAGAGGCAGTCGGAACCATTGCAAACAAACACACTCTGACGTGGGGCATCGAGTTTCCTCTTGCTTGGTGTCGTCGTCGTCACCGTGTCGTGTCCATGTCGTGCAATCTTCCGTCCATCGCCCCGCTACGTCCTCTGTCGGTGTGAAGGACGCTCGGACTTTTAACTCGAGAACGTGGAGAAATTCTGTGTGAATCTCTGGGAGTTTATAGGTCCATTTCCGTGTTTGTAGGTGGAGTCAGAGGAGGGAAAGAAGAGAGGACTGAGAAGCCACAGACCAAAAGTGAGGGAGACCTAGACTCAGATGGCAAAGAGGAAGCGGGCATGCGGGAAAACAAGACGTGCAGAAAAAGCAGCAGAACTTAAACTATGGAAAGGCGGGAAACACAAACTCTGATTGGCTGCGTTTTTACGAGTTTTTTTTCTTCCCGAACCCTCAAATTCTTTGTCATCTTATGAATGAATCACTGCGATTTCACTGAGAAATAATCAACCAAGATTGCTTACAAGTCAGATGCCGTTGCTTGCTAGCTTGTATGGCCCGGCAGCTTGGCCGTCTTTCCACACCCCTCTCCTCGGACGAGTTAACTAGTGTGGCCCACTTATGGAAGCTTATTCTAGACTACTTGTGGCCGTGCATGAAAAAAGAGACTCGTCAAAGAAACGAAAGAACGTACTCAAAATGCACGAAAGAACGAATGAAAGCACGAACAAACGAACGAAAGAAAGACTGAACGAATGAAAGTACGAACAAACAAACGAACGAGAGAAGGAAGGCACGAACAAATAAATTAACAAACTAACCTATCGACCAAACCAAACCATACCAAACCAAACCAAACCAAATCAACCAAACCAAACCAAGCCAAACCAAACCAAACCAAACCAAACCAAACTAAACCGAAACAAGTCAAAACTAAAACAAAACAAACAAAGCTAATTTAAGTTGAGCTATAATGAGCAGAACAGAACAGATCTGAACAGAACAGAACTGAACAGAACAGAACTGAACTGAACAGAACAGAACAGATCTGAACAGAACAGAACAGAACAAAACAGAACAGGACAGAACAGAACAGAACAGAACAAAACAGAGCAGAACAGAGCAGAGCAGAACAGAACAGACAGAATAGAGCAGAACAGAGCAGAGCAGAGCAGACAGAGCAGAGCAGAGCAGAACAGAACAGACAGAACAGAGCAGAGCAGAACAGAGCAGAGCAGAACAGAGCAGAACAGAGTAGAACAGAGCAGAGCAGAGCAGAACAGAGCAGAACAGAGCAGAACAGAACAGAACAGAACTGAACTGAACTGAACAGAACAGAACTGAACAGAACAGAACTGAACAGACCTGAACAGAACTGAATTGAAGCCCTCCTTCAGTCGTGCCCTAAAATAGATCTCGGCCCTGGGGTTTCTATCTGGCCACAGACTCAGCTGTGGCTGTGTGGAAACTAACAATTAACGAACCCAAAACTCGGGTCGAAGATCTGGAACGATATCGAGGGTAACTGTAAAAAGTTCATATAGAGTTGAAGTAGGAATATCATGTCCTTTTTGTTGAGTTCAGCACCTACCGTGCTGGGCATTTTACATACGGAATGAGGCATGCGTTCATCTCAATATGGCTTAAATAGCGCAATTCTCGGCATGGGGGAGTTATTTTTATTTCAAGTATTTAGACTTAAAATGCAATTTAAAACTACAAAGACTCCGCCTTCTGTTAGTTAACCTTCTGGTGCACATCTATCACATGTATGATGGACATCACGATTTTGGTTGACATGACACGACGTGTCACGCACAAAAATCTTATTGCGACATTTTTGCGACTTCATTCTCGTTTTCTCACAGTCACATTTTGACAACGTCGCAGTTTTGTCGGTTTTGTTTTTTTGATCGTATTCGAGGAATTCAAATTATATTTGAAACACGCGGAGAAATCCTTCTCCATCACCCTTACCCTGGTGACAGTACCCATTCTGTCGTTACGCATTCTAAGCATGACGTGCCTGTGCATGGAGATAGCTCACATTCTCTTTTCATCGGCCTGCCTGGCCATCAGTTTTGTCAGAGCAGCTGCTGTCCCGCACTAGCTATATGACGGAGTGATCTACGAGCTGACACTGAGGTAAATCCCAAGCTTCAGGGAGAGCCCTGTTGTCGCGGTCGCGGGTCAGGGCGGACCATCCCGGGACAGCTGATTTACACCATCACAGGCCAGGGAATTCCGGCAGCCGTGACGTCATCATGTCTGACGTGACGTCGTCTGCAATCGCTCTCCCCATTCATTAGCATGTCCCGCGGCCCTCGTCCTTCCTGGTGTCAGGACAGTTACGGCCTATCATCTCCACACGTACATTCCTTTGTCTGGGGACCAGGCCCGAGAGGATCCCGGCGCCATGACAGCGGCTTGCATCACAATGGGTTATCTCTGTCTCCCTCAGACGAACGCACGCCAACAATGCACGTCTGTTTATCATTGACCTTCATCTGTTCTGCTCATCGCTCTTTCTCTGTGTCGAGAGCGTCGTTGCTATGCATGTGCTATTTTTCGACGTGCACCTCGACTTTCGTATCGGGTGGCCCCTACCCCCTGCTTTCCCCCGCATGTCTCCTTTTGGATGAACTGAAATCAGAGTTGTGTTTGAAAATAGTATGGATTTGAATAGCAGTGGCAACTGTGACGTGTTGAGATTGTTTGAGATAAACAGTCTCTCACAAAACTGGGTACAAGTCAAGAAATTTGCAGTATTCTTTGCAGATCGTGAGAGTAAGTAACTTTACACTTACTCTTAACATGGAAAACATTTAGACTACTAAGAGAAAGCAGCCCATCACAGTTACTCACCCTCTGAGTGGAAGTGAATTTGAATTTGACACTCATGCGGACAAGCATAAGTGCGCCTCTTTGCATGCCTTGCATTTGTATAAAAAAATCGGGTTCCATGTAACATTCGTCACATCTCCCAGTCACGCATTGTATGAGTCCGCATTCTCTATCAAAGTTTCAGTTCACTGAATACTAGACGCACTTTCATATTGGTAATATCGTCATCTTCCAGACACACACTGTAAGAGTCCCTATTCTCTTTCAAAGTTTCGATTCACTTAATGATATCTAGAAGTACTGTCATCTTGGTAATATCGTCATCTTCCAGACACGCACTGTCTGAGTCCGAATTCTCTGTCAAAGTTTCACTTCACTGAATATTGTATAGACGTATTGTCACATTATTGATTTCGCCATCAAAATGTTACAAAGCGGTCATCCTTTAAGAGGAACCTCTAGATCTTGACCAACGTATTTACAGTTAGGAACGATACATTATTTACTTCGCAAACACTGAATTCTCGAAGAAAAAGGCAGCTGTTTAACATGAAGGTGACAACTTTACAGCCCTTTGCTCTGCTCTGATCTCCCGTGCTTAACTTTCAGTCAGACAGTCACAAATCCTTGATGACAGTTTATTTCATTAAATGATAAAACGCACAGGCACCCATGAGTCTTGTTAGGTTTTACCTCTTGTTAGCCTGAAGTAGAATGCTTCGGAAACATTTTTTTCTCCCTTGGGCAGTATAAAATTTCACGTCAAGATAGACAAGTTGTGTTGTTTTGCATGCTCGTATCACATGGAAATGGAAATGTCTGATGTTGTTCTTCGCCTCTTCTGTTGATTCATACGAACGTGATCAAATTTGTAATGCGCAACTTTTAAAACGCCGTTTCACCAGGAAAGTCACATTACTAATGCGCAGTGAATTTTTTTTAACAGCTGTACGCTGAGAATATGAAACATTTGAGATTTGTTTTTGCCGTAGTTGTCGGCGATGTCAGTTTGGGGAGAATCTTTGGGAGAGGAGAAGAAGGGGCGGGGGTGGGGTGGTAGGTGGGGTGGGTTGGGGGTGGAGGTGGGGGAACCCATTCACAACAAGTTAGCTTTTCGTGTGTTTTACAACTCGGCATTCAGATTATGAAATACTCTTCCCCGTCAACTGAAACAGAGTCCATCATTTTTAAAATTAAAACAAATGTCTACATCCCATCTCTTTGATGACGGAATGACCTGTAATGGTACTTTCTAGGACGAACTGGCATGGAGAATTGCGCTGCATGAACATTGCAATCATCATCATCATCATCATCATCATCATCATCATCGTCGTCGTCGTCGTCGTCGTCGTCGTCGTCGTCGCCGTCATCATCATCATCATCATCAGCAGCAGCAGCAGCAGCAGCATCAACGTCGTCGTCGTCTTCGTCGTCGTTGTCATCGTCGGGATCGTCATCATCGTCGTCATCATCGTCGTTTGTCATCCTACCGTCATCATCATCATTGTTCCGTCCCCACCATTGTCGTCATCATGAGATATCTTTAAAATCGATGTAAACATTTCATCATATCGCAAAATCATCTGCATCGTAGTTGTGATTGATGTGATGAATATTACTCTTGTAAGACAAGAGGTTGGTAAAATAGAATGAAAACATACTTGAATAAAAAAAAATTCAAATACATGTTTAAACAGAGAGAGATTTTGTTTTCTTGTCTTTTTCCCCCTTTGGCACGCGGACTCGTGGAGAGCGTTGCAGGGTGGAATGCACCAGACTGGAGCGCCGCCATTCAAACGTCAGGCTGGCAAGGGAAAGAGAGACGGCGTGACTGGACGCGGGGAAGCCAGAGAGAGGGAAGAGGAGCACGGGCTTCGACTGCAGTCTTGCCAGGAATGCGGTCGCTGATGTGAACCTGTCATGGCGTCTGCCTGTTCATTGTTTCTCCGCGGGCTCTCTGAGGTCCTCCAGACGCAAGCTGCGTGCGGAACGCTCACCGTAATTGACTGGGTTTGCAACCAGGGGCAGCCTCGCATGCCGCGGCTCGATAACTATCTCCACTCCGCCTTTTATGACACCTCACCGATGAAGCAGATAGCTCCACACCCTGCGGTTCAGGGTCACCCCCCATCGCGCCTGTTCTTTATGTGCGGGGGAAAGTTTGAAGAGGAAAACCGAGGAGAACAAAGAAAAATGCGAGTGAAAAACGATCGGACGAAGCGAAAACTGATTTTTTTTAAAAAGAGGACACGCCTTATGCAAGAGCGACAACCACGAAGCCGTCACAGCGACCGTCACCGTCGATAACGACGACGATGATGACGATGGTGACGACGACAATAGTGTATGTAGATGGTGGTGGTGGTGGTAGTCGTGATGGCGATGGCGATGATGAAGCTGATGCTGACGTTGATAAAATTGATGCTGACTTTGACACAGGTGTTGATGATGCTGAAGTTGATGATGCTGATTGCTGCTGCTGCTGCTTTTGATGATGATGATGATGATGATGATGATGATGATGATGATGATGATGATGAGGAGGAGGAGGAGGAGGAGGAGGAGGAGGAGGAGGAGGAGGAGGAGGAGGAGGAGGAGGAGGAGGAGGACAGCTCATAGCATGAAAACTGAAATGAAGAGATACGCTGTTCGAGCTAAAAACAAGATTCCTTTTGTCAAGTTGTCCATAGACAACGATCAGAATTTAAAATAGCGGTGGAAAAATGCTTTTGAACTCTCCAAATACCTCCGAAGGAAATCCATGTTTAAAAACCAGGATCCTCTGTAGGCATTCGCTAACGAGGGAAATCAAACTCTGAGATCTGCTCTTGACAAAGCCTTCTTCGCGGCTCCCAGATCGGTTCTGACATCCGGGGACCTAGGCAACCCTGAGCTTGGAGATGGCGCGCTGGTGAAGTGTGCCAAGCCTTAGAATGGACGCCAGGGGAGCAGGCCGTGCATCACGTGCTCTGACGTGTCACTGCCAATCACGTCCAGGTTGAAAGCTCGGGATACACTATCACGTGATCTCCCCAAACCCTTGCTGTCGACCGCGGTTGTTCTGGTCCATTCACGCCCCTGAAGAATCCCAAAGGAAAAATGGCGCTCAAAAATGTCGAGGCGAGAAAAAGGGGAGGCTCGCATGCTTTTATCAAACGAATTCAGTCTTTGATGTGAGTGCATGACATCCAGAACAGTTTCGTTCCCTTGCGCCCTAATGGAGGACATCCATTTACGAATATGGTTGAAAGAGATTTAGAATGATAAACTTATTGAACCTTTCCAGATGACGGAGAGGCTTGCATATATGGTTGTACACACCAAGATTTCATCACGCTAAGCCTGCATCGCTACAGGAAGATTAGCTCTGAAATACAAAAAAAAATACCCGAAGGTGAAAAAATAAATCCTGCGATCGGTCTGCACATGAGAGAAAAAAACCTGCTAAGGCCTAGTGGTAATTACATTGCATTAAAAAAGCATATGCGTGCTTTACGACCATTTCAAACGCAATCTACAACGTGAAAAACTCAGAGAATTTAATGGTAAAGTTACTTTATCGTTTGTGCATTAGAACTGCTTGCAAGCGTACAAGTGTGTGTTGAACGTCCTCTTTCTCAGTAGAATAATGAGTTGTGGTGTGACGCTGAAAATAAGAGCGAACTAGCTCGATTGATGGCAACAAGATATGGCCCCTGGTCCTTATAAACCGTCATGCTGGTACCGTGTCGTGGATGAAATTCCTTTCCACCAGGTCTTTTTTGTTGAGATATTGAATATCCTTTTGCGCGAGGAATGATTTTGACACAGCGTTACTACAAAAGATGTTTTCCACATTCTAGTTAATTATAGAGATTCGCTGCATTAACCCTTTACTCCTCGCAACGCATGTGGTGCCTTATATTATCTTCTTCTTCTTCTTCTTCTTCTTCTTCTTCTTCTTCTTCTTCTTCTTCTTCTTCTTCTTCTTCTTGCTGGATGTTCATAAAAATTTTGAAGCGTTAATTAAATCTCCTACGTCGGGAGCTAAAGAGGTAGAGAACTGCATCCGAGGAAAACTGAGGGTGTCAGTTGCTCTGATACAAAGCATGACAGTCTGGTGAGATCGGTCGAAGTATAGTGCAGGGGCTCCGTGTCTTCCAATAAACCTTACCTGTCTCTGTTCTGAGCGCAACAGTATATGAAATGTTATTGTTGTTGATCTCTTTGAGAGAGAGAGAGAGAGAGAGAACGGACGAATGTTTTATTGGGAAGACCTCCGGCCCATTCCATATTGAACAATCATAACAAAATATCATATCATAACAATATAGAATAACAGAACAGAAAGTTTCATCTGTGTAGGCCATTATCCCATTACAAAAGGGAGCAAGTACGTTCTTGAGATCTTAGATAACAAACTTCGTCATGGAGTTAACTCTTTTCTCTTGAGTTTTCGTGCTTTAAACGTAAAAGCAAACTAGATCACGACACTTTTTGTGTACTTCATGATGAGGGGAAACTTTCACAGTATACATTTCCCCAGAAGATCTGGTCTCAAAGAGTCATATTTCGGGCATTAAAATAGTATGTGTTCTTCATTTTCTATGTAGCATACCCGAAGCAAGCCCATTTCTTTAAAGACGTTGCTTGTCGAAAAATGTAAGTCATGATAAACTCAGGCCTGCTGATACCGCTTCTTTCCGAAAGGTGCGTCTAGTATTGGTGACAATACAGTAGCAGACTCTTGTCTTCACCATTTCCATGACAAATTGTGTTAAAAAACAAAACAAGCGTTAGACAAGCAGGCACAAGCGAACAAAAATTGAACGTACGTACGAACGAACACTAGCGAACAACGAACGAACAGACGAACAGTTGCAAAACCAGGGAGCAAACGAACGAATGACAGACGAAGACAGTAAGTAAAATAAGGGGAAATAGATGCGTTCAAAACACCAGCATCCCTAATTTAAGAGTACGTCAAACGCAATTACCAAAAGCAGCACACGAACAGTATCCATGCGGAAAAGTTCTATTAGTCCATGAATTTCTTTTAAAATGAACAAAGTGGGATGTCACAGTTGGTACATGTACTTCTATGCAGGGTTCTGTCGCACACACAACATCCTTTGCTCGTCTGCAGTTGCAGCCACACTGATAACCTCCCAGTCACAATATGGGCTGGATGTCATTCGATGTTACTGTAGAAACGATTTATTGAATGACCTCTCATGTGTCCATATCCTTGAAAACACGCCTAATTCCCTAACAGGATGTTTCGTTTCTGTAATTACAGAGATATTCCTGTGTCTTATTCAAATGAGGGGACCGACGTTCTCCATCGCTCGTGTTGCTTCTATGGCGAGGACCCGTTGCGTGAATAGAGGCAGTAAAACCATTTGCTTCGTGCCCGACTCAAGTCTCGCCGCGACCTTGATGGCTTATCGCCGCTGAAAGTCGAGACTCACTTCCCGTGGCTCCGGCCCTCAAGGTCGCTCGCGAGCGCCCCTCGCTGAATGATAATCGGGTGTAGTTCCACCTATTTCTCCCGCCCCCATCCATTCATCAGCCCCCGGCCCAGCCCCGGAGGAACAAAGATTGATGACGGCGCGAAAAGTATCACTGTCAGGTAGCGGGGGAGGCTGGCTCAGTTTTAGGTGATGTTTAAAGGACGAAGGAGTTCTCTTCAAGGGGGCTTTGTCTGCGATTAATGCGCTTGTCAATGTACTCAGGGATGATGGAGAGAGGTGGGTTGCGATAAAAGGTTTCACTCCAGCGACAATGGGATGTTAAATGCTAGTTTTGTTTAAGCACAAGCAGACGATTTTTTTCCAGTTGCAACAGAATACCTGCACTGTAGCCTGACAATGTTTCTCGTCTCCCAAATATATTCCAACCACGGAAAATCTCAAGAGGAAGTGAGAATCGGATGACATTGGCGTCTCAGCGTTATAAGGAACAGACGAACTATTATAAAACTCCTCAATTGTGAAATCGATAAATTCAGCGTTATTTCCGAAGCAGTGCTCAAGAGAGGAAAAGAGTGGCTGCAGATGTCACAGTGAAGAAACAAGTTCCGCGAACTTCACTGTCCAGAGCTCTGGACAGACAAGAATTTACGGTCTGTCAGGCTTTGTCGGTTTTGTGAGAAATATGACTTTTCAAATCGATGGTGATTGGTGAGAATGAGCAAGTCCAGGCTCCACTTCCTGAGTCATTCGCCTTGCACAAATCGCTGGAGAGCCCGTTCTTACTCACACCGCCAGGGGCAAATTCACAAGCTAAAAGAAACTAATTCGAAGAACAATCGTGGTGATGTAAAGGTGTGTTCTGAGGTTGACTTAGCAAACTTGAGTTCGGGGACTGTTGCTAACGAAATGGGCGAAGTTGACTTAACAAACTTGTGTTCGGGGACTTGTTTCTTACGAAATGGCCGAAATGGAGTCGATTATGAACATTACAGGCTAGACTTTCTACGACTCCCAAACAAAAGAGCGATCTTATATGACTAATCACGACGCAGCTTCGTCCAAGTAGAGTGAACAGGTGACAGACACTTCCGGTGGAAGACCCAACTTAGGGTTGACAGACCAGCTTTGACCTTTCAGATGTGAACGCTGTTGTTTGGACTGCCATTCCCGCATGGGGCTCCTGAGTCACAGCAGACCCTGTCGCCAGGACGGAGCTGGCACCCAGCGGCACACATCCATCGTCCTTCGGGACTGACGGATACCTACTACTTCATCGGACTACGAAGAACACGATCATCGAAGTCTACTTCGGACAATTAGAAAGCCCTCAGAATCACTCAGGTGAAGTTTTGACTTCGGCGTAGCAGGCCGAAGATTTTCCCAATTAGAACACACCTTTATGGACTCTGCTGTCACTGTTGTCATTGTCAACGGGCGCAATATCCCGAAGCAGTATACCGAGTTTGAGTTAGGGGTGTGAACAGCTCCCTCTAAGCGATTTGTAATGGTAGATGATCAGGGAACTAGAGTCTTTAGCAGTCAATAGCTATTACATAGACTGTACAGAGACTGACAGGTCGCAAGCATCTCGCATGCATGCGTACACCTTCCGTCCATGCATTCATACATCCATCCGCCCGTCCGTCGGACCGTCCGTCCATTCATCAACATCAATTAGTCCATCCATCCATTTTTCCATCCGTCCATCCATCCATCCATCCATAAGTCTATTCATTCATCCGTGAATCCATCCAGACATGAGCACCATAATCATAAATCACCCCCACCCCACCTTCCTTATACACACACATACACAAACATACACACACATACATACACGCACACATAAACACACACACACACACACATGCACACACACGCACACACATACAGACACTCGCGCGTGCACACACAAAACACACACACACACAGACACACACACATACAGACACACACACACACACACATACACACACACACACACACACACAGACACACACACACACACACACACACACACACACACACACACACACACACGCGGACAAAGCTGACGATAATACTTCAAAAAAGTAACCGAAATTGCTATACTCACGTGTCCTCTGTACGACTGAGTGCAAATTTCACATTTGTAAGTACTTTCCAGAAGTGATGTCGAGACTAGGGAAGGAGATAACCCGAAGTGGCGGGATGCAGTGATAGCGTCCCTTATCGAATGACGGCGGCGAGCGAGGAATGGAAAACCGCAACCTAACCCCATTTTCTGCATTGACTTGTTTGGAAGAAAGGGGCCTGGGAGGATTAAGACAAAGTGGAAAGAGATTTATCCCGCATGCGCTTGGAAAGTGTTCGACGCCTTGACACCTCACGGGTAATGGACTGAAGTTATTTCTGGGTGCCGTCTCCGTTTTTCCTCCCAAAACTCTCCCTCACTATTTAGATAGAGACGCAGGACTTCAGTGGAGAATGATAAGAAACAGCATGTTTCCCAGTTGTGGTTTTTTGTGTTTTTGTAGAAAAACACTCGTTCGTTGATAAAATCCTTCTTTTTTCCAGATATTTCCGAACTCGTTGAAAAGCGCAGGTGAGTTCCCTAATTCTCTGATGAATAGTGAACAGCTGCCGTGGAAAAGTTCAGTAAGTGAAAAAAGGGCCGCTTTTGTAGCACTCTGAATCACAGCACGTTTATTCCCACCCGACCCCCACCCCCCACCACTCTTCTTTGTCTCTCTCTGTCTCTGCGTCAGTCTTTCTATCTGTCTGTATGTCTGTTTGTGTGCCTATCTGTGTGTGTTTCTGTGTGTGTTTCTGTCTGTCTGTCTGTCTGTATGTGTGTGTCTGTATGTATGTATGTCTGTCGCTTCATCTGCCTATCTGTCTGTCTGTCTGTGTGTCTGTCTGTGTGTCTGTGTCAGTGTGTGTCTGTCTGTCTGTGTGTCTGTCTGTGTGTCTGTCTGTGTGTCTGTCTGTGTGTCTGTCTGTGTGTCTGTGTGTCTGTGTCAGTGTGTGTGTGTGTGTGTGTGTCTGTCTGTGTGTTTGTCTGTCTGTCGCTTCGTCTGTCGCTCGTCTGTCTGTCTGTCTGTCTGTCTGTCTGTCTGTCTGTCTGTCTGTCTGTCTGTCGCTTCGTCTGTCTGTCGCTTCGTCTGTCTGTCGCTTCGTCTGTCCGTCTGTCCGTCCGTCCTCCCCCCCCCCCCCCCCCTCTCTCTCTCTCTCTCTCTCTCTCTCAGTCTGTAGAACAGGTGTAAAACCCTTTATAGTAACGGTGGTCCTTTTATCAAAGATGATAGACCTGATGCACCGATTAGAGAAGAGGAAGTAAGGCAGGCTCTCGCAAGAATAAGTCATAAAAAGGCGGCAGGAATTGATGACATCCCTGGGGATTATCTCAAATTTGCGGGAGGATATATATCTCCATTTCTTGTTTCCCCTTTTAATGTTCTTTTTGAAAAACAGTACTTTCCACAGTGCTGGTGCAAATCTGTTATCATCCCTATACATAAAAGCGGCGATAGGTTTCATCCAAAACATTACAGAGGAATTTCATTACTGTGCAGTGTGAGTAAAATTTGTATGTCTCTGTTGACGCAACGCCTACGATGCTGGGCAGAAGAGGGCAGTAAGTTTTGCACTGAGCAAGCAGGATTCTGGAAGGACCACTCAACCATTGACCATATGTTCACTTTCTTCTTAATAGCGGTCAAGCAGGTGTATGGTAGTGGTCGAGGGAAGCTCTATGCAGCTTTTGTCGACTACCATAAGGCGTTCGACTCCGTGGACAGATCACGACTCTGGAAGGTTCTATCTGAGGCAGGTATATCAACCAAATTCCTTAGAATGCTTCAAGCAGTATACTCACAGGTACAAGCATGTGTACGGTGGGATGGTTCTACCACATATTTCTTTGACTGCTCGGTCGGTGTAAGACAGGGGTCAGTTGAGTCCCCGATAGTTTTTGTCTATTTCT
>JAWQFJ010018186.1:0-51691 GCA_034096865.1 Theodoxus fluviatilis
TTTCATGGAGAAATAAAAATATCTACCCTTCAAAGTCATCTTTTGCTCACTCAGTCATTTGGAAAATTTAACTGTTTTTTTTCTTTCAAAAATAGAATTAAATAAATACACTCATTTCACACATGCATGAATGCACATGCATGAACACACATGCACATGCACACACACACACACACACACACACACACACGAATGCACACACATATCATATAGCACTGATCATTGAGTGCACACCTGCAGCACATTAATGGATTATTCACACTTTTTTTTCAACTTTTATTCAGAAAAACAATGACAATGAAGGGTGACAAGGAAATGTCATCATCACATCATCAGTGTTGCATCATGTAACATTGGTATTGTCATCTTCGTCATCACCATCATCATCACCACCACCATCATCTTTGTCATCATTGTTGCGAAGGTTCTAGATCATCGTAGTGCAGTCGGTTTGTGTATAATCGGTCAGGTCATTGCCCTGGCACGCGGTCAAATCGGGTAAAAAATTATCATGTTGTGTAATGTGACGTCAGTTGATTTCCAGCTCGAACGAGAGACTATTCAAGCAGCTTCATTCACGAAAGATCTGGAACCTAGGGTTAGGTATAAAAGGCGTGACAAAGCCAGAGAGTCAGACACGAGTCAGACACGACTGAGACATGAGGAGACGAGCAGCAGATGTGACAGAGTTAAGGTGAGAGCTTAACTAGTCCTCCTTGTAAGGAGTGAGTCCTCTGCAGTACTGCACATACAGTGAATCTGCTATGAGTACGACGATTACTGTTTGCTGATTTTCACCACTGTGTAGCGATCAGTGCGTGCATAAAGTTTATCAAAAACGACCACCAGCGTTTGTAACTTTGACTTCCCAGCGCAAGCTAGGAGAATCCCCGTACAACAAGAGTAGAGTGCAACATCATCATCATCATCATCATTACTGCTGACTCGTGTTGACAGATGGAACATGAGGACTGGTGGATGGACTTCAAGTACCTGTGTCAGCGCCGACGGAACATCTGCTCCGACTGGAAGCGTGCCAGAAATGAATTGCTGATGAAGGCAGAGGCAATCTTTGCCGATGCCTGGGCAGAGGAGGATGATAATGCAGCGCGACAGATGGACCGCATTCTGCAAGCACGTCAGAACGCTGCTCTCTTTGAGAAGGTAAGAAGTAGAAGGAATGGTCTTCCAATGTATGTTTCTAGGTGTTAGTTTTGATCCATGTATCAGGAAGTCTCTCCGTTGAAGTGTTTCCCTTTCATAGAGCTAAAAGTTGCAATAAACTCATTAGGCTAAAATGAAAAATAGTTGTGGTTAAGATAACGTGGGCAAAAAAAAGGGCTGTAGGTTGGTCTGATATTTGTTTAATAATACGATCCACTGTATCCTTGCATGTTGCATCTAGATACTGATGCATTTCTTTATCAGACCGAGAAACATTCTTCAGAAGAAGTGATTCTCTTGCAAACTGTGAGCATGAAGAACTATTGTGTCAAAAATTTCAGCAGTGCTGAATTTCTCAACAGCCAATCAGCAAAACCAAGGCAGAAAAAGAAAAAGTGCACACAACTGACCTTGATGACAGTATCGTCAAAAGACATCTTTGGTATCAAGTGGCTGAGTGGTGTGTAGCTATTTTTAGACATCTAATCAGTGCCCGGCTTCGCATGGGATTTATTCACGGTTGAAAAAGTGGCCCAGGCAGTAATGAGAGCCTTTGATCTCATCTGTTGCTTCTCTTTGCAGGTTCAGGCATGGCGGGAGCAAAAAATGAAAGCCATGGAAATGCAGATGAAGCTTGAGGAGGCAGCGGAGGAAAAGAGGAGGGAACAACATCGACTGGCGATGGAGAAAGAGATGAACAGACGGCAGGAACAGAGGAAGATGGTGAGGTTTTTCCTCAAAACTGCTCACCAATTATTTAGAAGATGAATATTTAAAAAGTTGATTAGGCAAACTGTAACTCTAGAAGTCAGAAAATGTCTGTGATATCAATTTGAGAATCTTCCTCAAAAGCTATCACAGAGCAAATGAGTAGGTCTTCAGCCTTCTCTTGTAAAAGAACGAGTTGCTGTCTGGAAAAATTTCACAGGCAGACTGTTCCACAGTGGAGATACAGAGCACTGGAAAGCTCTGTTGCAGTTGTTCTGAGGAAAGGCAAGCATCTCATTTGCAGATGATTGGATGCATCACAGTACACATGTTCTGATCATCATCATCATCATCATCATCATCATCATCGTGATGGCCCCTCAAAACTGGAGGATGACATATCTGCACAGCCTTCTGTGCATATGGGAATGGCTCTGTAGTCCAAGTTATGATTTGCAGTCACAAACGAGCAGGACGGTGGAAGTTGGCTGTTTTCACAGGGATGGACTCAGCTCAGTGGCAACGTTCTCTAGCTGCATGGTCTTTGATGTGGCGTGCCTCTTTAAGGTGTTTGGTCCTTTTCTTGTGATAGCATGTCAGTGTGTTTTGTCTACGGCTGTCTTGACAAGTTCAGCTGGGGAGATGTCACACCACTGAAGACTCTCTTTCAGACTATCTTTGTAGAGTTTGCATGGGTCTCTTTCCATGACCCTATATTAGTTCACCAAACAGCAACATGTACCGATATGCTGGATTAATTGATTAATGACTATATACAGTGACACCTTACACAACATGGAATCGTTTGCATGCGAGGCAGAATCAGGATAATGCTGAGGTGGGATGTAATGCTATCATATTTCCCTTTTGCCAAAAAAAATTACTCTCACACACACACACACACACACACCTGGGTACCTGTACGAATTATGCGTATTAATACGGGAGAAAAATGGAATACGAAAAGTACGCATGCCTCTGAAAAAATACGGTGAAAAAATTGAAACTTTTGCATATTTGTAAATGTGCAATTTCGCGCAATAAAGTGCACATCCGGCACGGAGAGCTGGTCGTGACTCTTTGCCATGGAGCAGTTTGTATCCAGCAGTTTCATTGGTCGACTGACCATTCAGGGCCAATCATAGCACTCCTACCAATAATGCTCTGTTTCTGGAAAAGTATGAGTGGCACACACAGTCTGCGAGAAAGCTCACGGTCACCATGCCGAAAAGAAAAGGAATTTTGCCTTCAAGCAGTGCAAAAAAGACAAAGCGAGATCAGGTTTTTCTGCAGAAGTATCGGCAGATGCCAGGTATCATCGAATCGGCGAAAGATGTGCACCATGCGAGATGCAATTATTGCGACTGTGACTTCAGTATTTCCCATTCTGGATACTTCGACATCGCTCATCACTGTTCTGGGAAAGATCACAAACAACGAGTCGAGGCAGAAAAGGAAAAAGCAGGCATTCCGAAGCTGGACAATTTTCTTGTTTCAAAGTCCATAACATTGGGAGAGGAGAAAGTACTCTGGGCTGAAGTGATGATGACCGAACTGATCGTCAAAAGCTGCATTTTTTAAATTGTCGGTCCACGCAAAAAATATGCACATTAAAAAAAAAACCACATATCTGAACCAGTGAGTACGCAAAGGCAAAATTTGGGGTACCCAGATCTGCACACACACACACACACACACACACACCAACATAATTTATCAGTGGATTTGAAACCTGAAACTCACAAAAATATATGCAGTGATAGTTCAGTCTTTTGAATCAAATAAAACTTCAAACTTGCAATGAGGGCCCCCCATCTGTGCAAATCCTTCTCAATCAATCTTGGTTTGACCAAAATATTCTTCCAACAGAGTTTGGGAGGATTGGTCACATATGTGGTGTGGGGTGCTCAAGGCGCAGGCTATTAGTTCTGCTGTGAGCGAGAGGGTCTGATCTGTAGATGATGCTTTATGGCCTAACAGCCTTTGTAGGCTATGTAAGGCCACTAAGCACGAAAATCACTAGAACAGGTTAGAGTTGGTGCAAACAAATGAAGTCACAACATCCTTATTTATTTGATCCCCCTGTGGGTTAGGGGGCAGAGTAGACCCACAGCGTCTCCACAGCATTTTGTAAGAGGCGAATAACTAGGGACACCTACTTGATTTGCGTCAGTGTGTTTCACAACTGACGGGCACCTTGGACAATGACCCAGGTGTGGCCCACCCACCTAAGAGTGTCAGGAAGACAGGGATGAAACACTTGAAGACCGGGGGGGGGGGGGGGAGCCTCTTCCTCTGAGGACTGTCAGTCGTCTCGCTTCTCATGAAGTTTCTTGACCTTATAGGGGGCCATGGTGGGTCTATTCTGACAAACTCACAGGAGGGTTGGATCTATTAAAAATGTTTTCCTGTGGTAACCAGTGCTCCTTTATGTAGGCCACCTCTAACTGGTTTCAATATGCTTGCAAAAAAAAAGCAAAGAGATTTGTGCTGCTAATGGCAACAGCCAAACCTCAGTTCTGGGTGCTGAAAGCTACTGCCATGATTCACTTTAAATGTGGTAATGTGTGAGGTGCACGAGTTCAGCTCATGTATATACATGTACTCTTAGAGGGGAAAGGTGTGTTGTCTGTCCCTCTCTTGAAGATGGAGTGAGAGCATGGTTGGTCTTGGAGAATGCTGTGGGTGTTGGAGCATGTGCAGTGCCAGTTCTGGCCTGGTAATTTCCAGACTCTAAGGGGTCAAGGAGCAGTCACAGGTTGATCCAGTATGGTTTGGCCCTCATAAATGGCTTGACCCTCATAAATGGCTTGACTCTCATAAATGGCTTGACCCTCATAAATGGTTTGGCCCTCATAAATGGCTTTGCCCTATGTGCAAAGTTCTTTTGTGCTGCTCTTAGTAGAGCCAGCTGTTGGAGTAAATGCTAGAGCATCCATCTCTAAATGCTTTTTTTTTCATCCATGAAGTCATTCCTGGCACTTCAAGTTGGGAACTAACAATGGCGTCCATTCTTCAACAGATTTGTGCCTTCCACACGGAGAGAGAGAGGAAATACCAGGAGGAGTTGGATGATCTGCAGAAGCACCTTAACATTCTCCAAAAGAATCTGGAGCAGCAAGCGGTCCTTGATAAAGAAAGGTAAGAAGTGTCAAGGTCATCCACAGAGAGGGTTCCAAAGGGTCTGTTGTGAAAACTTACGTTTTCTGAACATCTGGTTCATTGAAGTTGGTTTCCATGCGGGAGTAACATAGGGCTCTATCCCGATGATGCCCCCTCATCAGCTGGAATGCTAGAGCTTTCAGTGCCTGCTCCAGTATCTCAGCCAGGGGCAGCCTCAAGCAGCCAAAGAGGCTACCGGGGCCATTGGACAGGTGACATTATTTGTTGATGGCATTTAGTGTAGATGCTGAACCCCGACATCACTCAATTATGTTGAACAAGTCCCTGTAGAAATGTAGCAATAATCCATGCATGCATGTTGAACATTTCTAACTATGCTGGCATGTGTTTTCTCAGAGTGCAGTACCGCATCACTCAGTATGAGAAGAAGCGTGAGGCTCTGCGAAAGAAGAGGGAACTAGAGGAGGAAGAAGAAAGGGAGAGAGAAAAGAGGCTGGAAGCCCTTCGAGATGAGGTAAGGCACTGGTAGTCACCCTCATGTTCATGTCTCTCTTTGTCACCATGTTTATGGATCAATCAGAGGAGTGAGACAGAGAGACAGATACACACATGCACGCACATACATGCACACACATGCGTGCACACACACACACTGAATTCCTTTGCACAAAGACAGGCAGGCAGACAGGCAGGCAGGCAGGCAGGCAGGCAGGCAGGCAGGCAGACAGACAGACAGACAGACAGACAGACAATAAATAAGACAGACACTATGACAGACACTAAGAAACATGGATGGAGAAAAACATATGGAGATCCAGATAGAGGCAGAGACAGACTGACAGACAGATGGAGAGTCGGGGTGAAAGACAAATTGGAAAAAAAGAAAAATGGGGATAGTTGAGATAGGTGGACACAGACAGTCAAAGTTGTTGGAATGAGAATGGAATGGATGGAATATAATGACTCTCAGCTTTGAAAGGCTATGTAAGGCTGTTAATCACGGAATCAGTTAACCTATCTAGAGCAAAAAGAAGTCTAGTCATGTTGTCCTTATTTATTCGCCTCTTATGAATTGAGTAGGGAGACGCCATGGTGGCAAAAAGGGAAAGAGTACATCTGTGTGTGTTTGTGTGTGTGTTTGCGAGGATGCATGCGCAAGGATTGAGGATGGATTGAGGGATCAAGAAACAATATTACTTTTTTCTGTAATTGATGTGTTTGAGAGCTATGGATCAGTGGAGGATGTTCAAGCATAATATGGATGAATTGAAATATTTTCTTTTCATAAAGTTAAGTGACAACCACTCTTCTTTGCTGGTGTTTCCTCTATTTATTTTTTGTATGCTAAATGAGCATTATGACCATATACTTGGCACAGTAGCATTTGACAACACAGGGGGAAAAAATGGGGGAGTCAAGAGGGACTACTGCATAGCACAGATATGGTCTTGTTGCAGGTGCGGATAAATGTGGAAAGTGACCCTGTTCGGATGATGAGCAACACAGAGGTAAGTTCACTCTAGACTTGGTCAACAGGTCCAAGTGGACACAGGACTTACATATTTCAGTCATCATTGAGGCTGTCATCTGCTGTGCTTCGTGATATTTTAAACTACAGTTATGACTGTAATCCAGATGTTAGAGTGCTTGCCTGCTTTCGCTTGTGGGTATGGGTGATGAGCTGCTATGACCTTGTGTCAGTCCCTAATACACAGTCAAATGCAGGGAACAGACAGAATGAGTATCAGACCTCAAGCCAGCACCAAACCTGTGATGTTCTGGTGAGTGACAGAGTGCTCTAGCCACTGAGTTCCTTGATAAAACCTGTCTATATTGCAAATGTTTAGATATCACTTATTTATATGGCAAGTTCCTAACACAGGGCCAGACACCAGACAGAGACCAGACAGAAAACCTTTCTGACCTTATGTAGGAACCAACCCTGCCGCTTCCTGGTTAAAGTCTAAGCATTTTGACCATTGAACTACTGTCTACTTTGCCAGTTCAAAAGATGTCAATAATTTGTCTGAACCACTCGGGTCCTCAATATAATTCAGTCTACATTGCGAGTTTATAAGGCATCACTTAGAATTTCATCAAGGCCAGGAGTAGAGAAGAAAACTGTCTAAAGTGCCAATTTATAAGGCGTTTTAAAGTTTTCTGAACTGAGAGCCTTGACATAATTAGGTCTAAAAGTGCCAATTTATAAGGCATTACTAACTTTTCTGAACTACTGAGAGCCTTGATACAGTTTCTGTCTATAGTAGCAATTTATGAGCCGTCACTATGTTCTCTGGCAAATGCTGCTATGGGGCAGCCCATGGCCAAGCCACTGGAGCAGGCCCCAAAAGCTCTATGGCCATGGGTTCCAACTTGGGTGGAGGATGTCATCTGGCAGCTGCCATGTAAAAATCAGTGATGTCATGCGTTGTGCAGTCTGTGTTCATGGGCTGAGCATGACTGATGAGTCAAGTCTGGATGCACACACTCAGGGGCAGTGTGGGCACTGGAATGATGCTGGTGCTGGGGTGGGTGGTGATGCCTTTCTGGGTTCCCTGGCACTGACGATGTGGTCTCCCCAGCTGCTGTTGAAGGCTACACAGGTCTGCTTTGTCGAGGCCTGCCAGTCCCAATGACTGAGCACCCAAATACAGCTCTCCTGGGGGAATTCTATAGTGCTTGAGGTCGTCTTTTACAGAATCAATGTGGCATTTCTTGGGGGTGTTCCCAAGATCAGTAACCCTGTGCAAGTTTACCATACTGACAGCCTTGCCATCATACACAAGAGGCCATATGGCTCAAGAAGTTATTGCTTGAGGATGACCTTTATCTTTATCTGCTTTAGAATATTTGTAGGCCACACAGTCCACAACACTTATAAGGCAGCTCTGCCTCTCTGGCCGTAAATGCACAAAGATGGCGAGGGCTAATGGCAGAATCAGCAGAGAAGGCATCATTCTGGATCTGGATCAGCCGGAACACCAGAGACCAGAGCTCTACTGTCCAACTGTAGCGGAAGCAGGCAGTTTCTGCCCCATGATGCACGCAAGTCGTGCAAAACTGAAGGCAGCAGATGGGCACCTGGAGCTATAACCAGGTGTGGCCCTCCCACCAAGAGTGTAGGAAGTGTTAAGGGCCGAAACGCTTGTTGGCGGGGGCCTTCCTCTGAAGACCATCTGTTGCCTCACTCTGTCGGGAGTTTCTTGCCACATTTGATTCTGGAAAATGTATTGAAAATGTCAGCATTGCCTTTATGAGATGCATTTCATTTGTTATCCACAGGCATGGCGTCATCGTCAGGATGAAGAGGACAACATCAACTTGCAGAATCCCTTGTTCAAAGTCAACACCTTCACTTCTAACCAGGTTACCATCATTTTGTCAATTACTTTGAGAGTGTGACCAAGTTTTTAACTCAAGCTCTGTGGTATTGCAAAACCTCAATCACATAAGAGTCGATCTTTTCATCTACATGTATATTCTTGTCACCAAATGAATGAGTGAGTGAAGTTTTATGGCTCTCAAATCTTTTGCATGCTATGCAAAGGAGTAGAGGCTGAGGGGCTGACCATGCACTCATGCAGGACAAGAGGGGAGAACACTGGGGGGTGGGCTGCCAGGAACTGATGATCTTTGTATTTTAGACTAGATGGAAGGGAAGGGAAGTTCCGGTAAATACTTTTTTTTTGTCTTGGCACGTTGTAGACGTTGAAGCAAATCTAACACAGTCACACGAAAGGGTAGGTGCATCGTACATGCTCACCAAGTATACTCATTCACGCACACAGAATTACAAGCACAGACAAATTTACTACACATTGTCATTGTCCAGATATTTAGATAAACCCAGATTTTTCCCATCCCAGGGATAGAAAGAACCATGGCACTGTGCCTCACACATCTTCAAACCCCAAAGCATGTCTACCTCTCTCTGCCTATCAAGGGCAGGGTTTCAACAAGCTAGTAGAGGCTGAGGAGCTGACCATGCAAGAGGGGAGAGCACTGGGGGAGGATGGTGATCTTGATTTTTAGACAAGATAGAAGGGAAGTTCCTTGTCATGAAGTGTGATGAACGCCCTGTCCCCAATATCTCCCTGTAGCTTCTCTGGCTGCTTGGAGCTGCCCCTGGCTGAGCTACTGGAGCAGGCCCTGAAAGCCCAGCAGCCAGGGGGTCCAGTTAATGAGGGGGGGGGGGGGGGGGGGGGGGGGGGCATAAAGCATGGATGGATGGAGTTGCAGGCCTATCAGCCTTTGTAGGCTATGTAAGGCCATTAAGCACAAAAATCACTAGAACAGTTTAGAGTGAACACAAATCAAGTCACGGTGTCTCTAGTCATTTGCCTCTTAGGAATCACATAGGGAGACGCTGTGGGTCAATTCTTACCCCGAACCCATGGGGGAGGGCATAGAGCAGCTCTGGCCATATATTGCACATGTTACTTAATTTCTACTTTTTTTGGCCATTTCAGATCACCAGCGATCCTCGTTTCCGCTTGGAGCAGCGTCTGCGCGAGGCAGGTCTGCAGAACAGCGAGTATGCGCGCGGTGTGATGGCCACCATGAAGCCTCCCAACAACCCTCGCCCAGACATGGCATCCGACATCTTCCACCAGAACAAGCCTGCCAACTGACAGAATTAGAAACGAGTTGCGAATGTTTCCATGCATGTGTGTGGCTAAGATCTAAATACTAATGTGTGGAGAGATAGATTTGGGAGAGAGAGAGAGATTTGCATGAGAGAGAGATTTAGATTTGCATGAGTGAGAGAAAGAAAGAGAGATTTAGATTTGCATGAAAGTGTGCCTTGTGTGTAGACTTTTTGTTGTTATTGACAAAATGTGAGCATGTGCCATAATGATTTTTTTCAAACAAGCTGATGTGTGCATCTTGGACTTTTTTCCCCTCATCTAAGAATTACCTGGCAAATTGAGAATGCATGAAGGTGTAAACAGGATTGTATGCTACATTTGATATGTCTGGCCACACATATTGTCAACCGAGATACCTCAAAGACTGTGATAGTTTTTCTTTGTCCTTTCTACATTCAAGCAAAACATGACAGTACCTGCTGAATATTTGGTTTCTCTAAGAGCTTTGTTCAAATGTTGACCAGGTACTGTCACATTATGCTAGAATGTCAGCAATGCATGGCTGTGATTTGTGCTTAGCTTATGAAGCAAGGTTTTTCGTGTTTGTTTTTTTAATGCAGATGTATTTGTTTTGTTATTTCAGGAGTACATTCTGCAATTTTTTTAAAGTTCTGTTACTGAAATCTTCATCATGATGTTGCTCTGGTTTGCACTGAAGTCTGCCTACTTATGGGTTGTCAATTTTTTTTCAGCCTATTCAATGCATATCTTTCGTACGGTCAGCTCAGATACACATTTTGGTGCTCTTGGTAGCTTGGTTTGCCACAGATTACAGATTTTGGTAGCAAATCTCAAAATCAATATCTCTCAAGTAATGCCACTGCAATTCATGTTTAGCTGTCAGCATGGATCCAAGCCTCCTCAATAATATGCTTAGATTGCTGAAGTAAACCTGCTCGGATTTGTTAAATAGATTTTTCATAACAGAAGTTATTTTCATACCTAGTTTAAAAAACTTTCAGAAAGGGAACTATGGATAAATGCTACATACCTCGATTTCTTTCTCAGTGCATCTTTCCTAAATACACACTGATCATGTTTACCATCCCATTCAGAAGAGAACAAATGATACCACATACTTTGAAGCCTCATTTTCTATTAAAATGAAGATTAGCCACAAGATAACACAGTCCTATTTTTTCCTTCTTCTTCTCCTCCTCCTTATATAGTACACAGTTTCAGGTAGCAAGCGTAGAGTACACTGAGGCATGGATTACTCATGGAGGAATTCTTGAAAATATGTAACAAGTTATTCCAAATATATGCCAGTGAAAGAGTCAGACAGCTTGCAGTCTTACCAAGGACTGTAATGAGTAATGAACTTTGACTTGTGAATGCCAGGCAGAGCAACAAAGCATGCCAGCTGCAGCATAATTTCTGTGGTGGCTTTGTGTGTGCATACAACTTGCAGCCAATGTCTGTGTGTACATGGTTAATTAATCTCTCCCACAGCCGAACCTGAGGCAAACAGTTCAACTGAGGTATTGGAAACTTGAAAATGTAAACTGCTTCCTATAATGATCACTGATGGTCTGGCCAACACATACCCTAAGCAAACATTTCCATCATAGTGGTGGTTTTCTCCTTGCAGCATAAGCATCGTTTATTTCTCAACCCATCTACACTTGTTTGAGAAAACTGCTGCTACCTGGAAACTGCATGCGACAAGCTGATTGGCTGGCAGTGCAGACAGAGGGTGGTGTTGGGAGAGGTTAATTAGACGACTTTCTTTATTCCACCAGAAATCAGTTAGCCATCATCACCAGCAGAAAACCTTGAGCAAGAGCGACTTGCTTCTTTGTGGCTCTGGCTCTTGGAAGATTAACTCTGACAATAGAAAATCAGCTTTTCCATTTCTGATGCCCATGACTTGTTTAGTGTTTTAATAACATAAATTGCAGAGCTTGGTTGGAATAAAACTTTGCCAGCTGGTTTTTCTGGTTTTATTTCTTTTACTTTATTCTTCAAAACTTTACTCTCTGAATGAAATAAGTGTCTAGTATACATGTTAACAACCCTGATTGACAAAGAAACACTGACACGCACAGTAACAACCCTGGCATAAATTGAAATGGCCCTGAGGAACACTGACAGACATGACACAGTGAGACCCGTGACTTACACAATTACATATCTCACATAAACAGTGTGTCGGCCTTGATTATACACATCTCTGAAGTGGCCAGCGACAGCCCTGATATACAGTGTCATCATGACATAAACAGTGTTACCATTGGCTATGCAGTGACACCTCTGTCATATATACACAGTGACAGCCCTGACTTACACAGTGACACCCCACATCACTGATTTATGCAGTGACATCCACTGTCACAGCCCTCACATCCAAAGGGACAGTGCTGATGTACAGTGACACCCTGACACACACCATCAGCCATGACATACACATGAACAGCAATGTCATACACAAGACAACCATGGCACAAACAACCCTGACATACATTGGGACAACCCAGATGCAGAGACATCCCTGACATACATAGTAACAATCCTGATAGCCACTGCAACAGCAAGAGCACACACAGTGAGCCAACCACCCACCCAACTTCGTCAGGAGGCAGATCCCCTAGAATCCTAGACGTTGCCCATGACTGGAAGATGGCCATGGATCTGAAGGGTGACAGCCGCCAGTACCATTAAGAGATCACAGAAACTGGTCAGCATCCTGACATTGTCCTGTTCTCAGAGAAAGCCAGGTCCATGATTCCGCTGGAGCTGACTGCCCCAATGGAAAGCAGGATGGAGGAGTGGCACCAGTTGAAACTTGCAAAATACGAGCCACTCACCAAGCACCTGCTGGCCATCGCAGTTTTAGAGCCCCAGTGCTTGCAGCAGAGATTGGTGCAAGGGGTTTTGTGGGATACTCTGCACATAAGATCTGCAGGCAGCTTGGCCTCCCAAAGAAGCAGTCAACGAAGTACCTAAGGGCCATGGCTGAAGCAGCCGAGAGGGCTGCCTGCTGGATCTGGATGAAGAGGGCTACAAGGGAAGAGGGTGCAGTGGAGGGTACCCAAGGGGCAGTCCCTGGCGTGTGACTACAAGCAGTTCCATCTCTTTCCTGTCTACTAGTTTGCAAGACAGATCGCCACATGTGCGTGGTCCCTTTAGACGGCGGACGGACACATGTGGCCCCAGCCAAGGTGTGGCCCACCCCCCCGAGAGAGTCAGGAAGTCGGGGTCAAAACACTTTAAGATGGGGGGGTTCTTTCTCTGAAGACTATCAGCCATCCCGTTTCCCAGGAAGTTTCATACTCTACTCCACAGTGACAGCCCTGACATACACAGTGACGGCCTTGACTTACACAGTGACAGCCCTGACTTACACAGTGACACCCCACATCACTGATTTATGCAGTGACATCCACTGTCACAGCCCTCACATCCAAAGGGACAGTGCTGATGTACAGTGACACCCTGACACACACCATCAGCCATGACATACACATGTACAGCAATGTCATACACAAGACAACCATGGCACAAACTGTGAGTGACAGCCCTGATATCCATGTTGACAGCCCTGACATACATTGGGACAACCCAGATGCAGAGACATCCCTGACATAAATAGTAACACTCCTGTTAGCCACTGCAACAGCAAGAGCACACACAGTGACCCCCAACATACATACAGCCATGATACTCATAGGGATAGCCCTGATGCACACAAGGATAGCATGGAAAACACAAGGACAGTCCTGACATATAGTGGCAGCCATAACATGTACTGTATATCCCTGACATCCCTGACATACACAGTGACACCTTGACACATAAATACAGCCATGACATCCACAGGGATTGCCCGGATGCACACAGGGACAGCATGGACATTTACCATGACAGTCCTGACATACAGTCACAGCCATGACATATATGGGAACATCCTTGACATGCACAGAGACATCCCTGACATCCACAGTGGCAGTCCAACTGCACACAGAGAATACTAGCATACAGAGAATACTAGCATACAGAGAATACTAGCATACAGAGAATACTAGCATACAGAGGGACAGCCAAAACTCCTTGACACCCCTGACAAACACTGCGACACCCCTGACAAACACTGTGACACCCCTAACAAACACAGTGACATGCCTGATGAACTCAGAGACAGCCAGGACACACACAGGAACAGTGCTGGCATATGCGATGACATCCTTGAATTACAAAGTGACACCCCTGACATACACAAGGACAGCTATGACACACACAATGACATCTCTAGAATAACAGAAACTGCTCTGACATACACACTAACAACCATGACACACAGGGTCACCTCTGCATGTCACAATCACAGCCTTGTCATTCACATGGATATACACAATGACATCCCTGAATGAAACAGTGACAACCCTGAAAAAGACATTGGCAGTCCTGGCATAAATAGGGATGGCCTGACTTGTAGAATGACATTCTTGACATTAAAAGTGACACCCCTAACTTACACAATGACAGCCCTGACATACACTGAGGCAGTCCAGACATACACAGTGACAGCCCTGACATACACAGTGACAGCCCTGACATACACAGTGACAGCCCTGACATACACAGTAACAGCCCTGACATACACAATGACAGCCTTGACACATAGGAACATCCCTGAAATATACAAACATCCCTGACACATAGGAATATCCCTGACACATAGGAACATCCCTGAAATATACAAACATCCCTGACACATAGGAATATCCCTGACACATAGGAACATCCACGACTAATAGGAACACCCCTGACACATAGGAACATCCCCGACACATAGGAACACCCCCGACACATAAGAACACCCCCGATACATAGAAACATTCAAGACACATAGGAACATCCTGACACATAGGAAAATTCCTGACACAGGAAAATCTTGACTCATAGGAACATCCCTGACACATAGGAACATCCCTGACATATCCAGCCATGTCATATACATAGACAGCCTTGACACACACAAGGAAAACTCAGATGCATAGTGACATTCTGACATACATGAATACAACCATGTACTTTACAGGGACAGCCTTGACATACACAGAAAGCACAGTGGGACAGCATGGTTGACATGCATGAGGACAGTCCTGACATAGACATCCCAGACATACTGTGACTGTTTAGTTATACAGAGTGGCTGTCTTGATAAACACAGAGACATCACCAACATATACAGTGAATCCCCTCACATACAGTGACACACCTGATATATACACCTGACAATCCTGCCACACAGAGGGGCAGCTCAGACATACACATGCATAGTCCTGGCATACACAATAGTATCCTTGAATTACAGAGTGACATCCCTGACATACAGTGTGACACTTCTGACACATAGTGACACCCTTGACACACAGGGATATCCCTGACATACATACTATAACATAGGAGTAGCACAACATACACAGTTGACACAGTGAAACCCCTCACACATAGTGACACCCTTGACACACAGTGATATCCCTGACAAATATACTATAACATATGAGTAGCACAACATACACAGTTGACACAGTGAAACCCCTCACACATAGTGACACCCTTGACACACAGTGATATCCCTGACATACATACTATAACATAGGAGTAGCACAACATACACAGTTGACACAGTGAAACCCCTCACACATAGTGACACACCTAACATACACACTGACAGCCCTGACAAACTGGGACAGCCATGACATAAAGGAAAACCTCTGATGTAACAAATTCACAGGTGTACAATAGAAAGGGACACTTACACTGACATCTCTGACTATCATAAAAACAGCCATGGCATACACAGGGATGATCATGACATATGCAGTGACATCCCTCATATACACAGGGACATTCATGATAAACACAGGGATATCCCTGGCACAGATTGGGATATCCCTGACATACACAATGGTAGTTCTGTCAAATAGGCACTTCCCTGACATACAGTGACAACCCTGACATACAGTGACAACCCTGACATACAGTGACAACCCTGACATCAGGGGGGACCACAGTCACATACACAATGACTGCTGACATCCAGTGACAACCCTGACATACAGTGACAACCCTGACATACAGTGACAACCCTGACATACAGTGACAACCCTGACATCAGGGGGGACCACAGTCACATACACAATGACTGCTGACATCCAGTGACAACCCTGATGGACAGTAACACCCTGGACATACATAAAAACGTCTGTAATATTAAAAGGGACAGCACTTCCATACAAGGTGACAGCTCTGACATACAGGGACATCCTTCACACGCACAGGGATATCCCTGACAAACACCGACAGCTCTAACGCACACACGGACAGCCCTGACATCCTCTGAGACAACACTGATAAACAGAGTGACACCCCTGACATATACAGTGACACCCCTAACACACACAATGACTTCCCTGACATACAAAGAGACAGCACAGACATACACATGAACAGCCCTGCAATACAAAGTGATGACCCTGACCGACAAAGTGACATCCCTGACGCACACAGGATCATATATTAAAACAAACTTGACATACACAGTGACAACTGATTCATTCAGTGACATCCGTGAATACAAAGACACTGACAATCATAGACACATCCCTAGCATACATCTATCTGAATGACACAGTGACATCCCTGGCAAATTAGAGACAGCCTTTACACAGAAAGTGATGGCCATGACATACACAGAGACATCTTTGAAATGCACAAAAACATTTCTGTCATACAAAGTGACAGTTTAGTTATACACAGAGGCAGTCCTGACAAACACAGGGACAGCACTGACATTTACAGTGACAGTCCTGACATACACACCAACAGCTTTGACATATGCATGGACAGCCCTGACATCCACAGAGACAGCACTGACATTCATAGTGGCACTCTGACATACACAGGGACATCCCTGACACACATTGACACCCTTGACACACACAGTGGCATTCTTGAAATATAAACGGACAACCCTGACATGCACAGTGACATCCTTGGCTTAAAAGGACAGCCCTGACAAACACAGGGACACCGCTGACACAAAGGGAGCTCTGACATTTCAGTCATAGGTTTATAATGGACAGGGACTCACACAATGACATCCCTGACATTCTGAGGGACATCCTTGCCATACACAGTGACAACCCTGGCATACAGTGACAACCCTGGCATACACAGTGACAACCCTGGCATACACAGAGTGACAGCTCTGATATACACAGTGACACCCTGACTCCAAGGGATGTCCAAGACATACACACTGATATACATGGCATACACAGTAACATCTCTGAATTACACAGTGACAGTTCTAATTCTTTGTATAGTATTTCCTTCCAGGTCATCCTGGACTCATAGACTGTCACAGTCTTCATCATCACCAAGGGTATTGGGTACATAAAGTATTCTTCCTTGGATTGTCATCACTGACGCCACTCAATGACCCAGAAGGATGAGTAGTGTCAGCGATGACAATCCAAAGAAGAATACTTTATGTACCCAATACCTTTGGTGATGATTTCTAACATACACAGTGACATCCCTGATTTACACTGTGGCAGCCCTGACATAACCAGTGACAGCCCTGACTCACACTGTATCCCTGACATACTCAGATAGATCTGACTTTCATGGTGGCAGCCCTGACATACACAGGGACAGCCCTGACATACACAGGGACAGGTCTGACATACTGAGGGACAGCCCCAGTGACATCCCTCGCACCCACTGGCACAGCTGTCACATTCACAGTGACAGTCCTTACATATATAGTAACACCCTTGACAAACACATGGACAGACATGACAGAGAGATTGAGAGCTCTAATTCACACAGTGACAGCCCCAGTATATACAGTATCAGTGCTCCTGTGCCCAGGCACAGCTGTCACATACATGCTGACACTGTTAACATATACATGTACAGTGACAGCCTTGACAAATACAGTAACAGCCCTGACATACGGAATGCCCTGACACAAACAGTGACAGCCCTGACATGCAGAGGGACATCCCTCACTTACAATGTATAGTGACATCTCTGGTATACACATGGACTTCCTTCAAATACATAGTGCCACCCTGGCATACCCAGTGACATCCTTTACATACCCAGTGACACCCTTGACAATCACAGGGACAGTTACAACAGAGACATACAGTTACAATCCCTCACATTCATGTACTTGAATACCTCTAGCAGACATAAGGGCATCCCTCAAATACATGTACATAGTGTCACCCTTGACATACCAATTGACACCCTTGACAATCAAAGTGATGGCCCTGGCACAGACAGGGACATCATCACATATACTGACAAATCTGGTATACAGAGGGACATAGTTCAAATACATGGTGACACTCTTTACACACCCAGTGAGACCTCCAACATGGAGACAGTCCTGACATACACAGGAACATCGCTCACATACAGTGACATCTCTGGCATACATTGCGACATCCCTCAAATACATGGTGACATGCTTGACATACCCACTGACACTTTTTTTAACATACCAAAGGACACACTTAACAAACAGAGTGACAAGCCTGACATACACAGGGACATACCTCACATTCAGTGACATCTCTGGCATACATGTGGACATAAATTCATAGTGTCATTCTTGACACACCCAGTGACACCTTTGGCATACCAAGTAACACCCTTGACACAGTGACAGCGATGGCACACCCATCAACATCCCTCACATTCAGTGACACACACACACACACACACACACACACACACACACACACACACACACACACACACACACACACACACACACACACACGCGCGCAGTGACAGCTATGACTTCATCACACAATGACAGCCCCGATTTAAACAGGGACAGGCTCTGAACCCAGTGTGGCAGAATTGCACATCATTTAAAAGAAACATACCCTGAGCTAGATGTAGATATCTTTGAAAGCGGTATTTAAACATTAAATTTGCTCAATAACAGTTTTAAATAAAAAAAATTAAGCATTAAAAATATATTGAAATCTTAATGAAATAGCTACAAAAAGGGTTCACTGAACGCATTCTAGTTCACTAGAGACTTCGCCTACCAGCGAATACTGACTCGGGGTTCACAGAATGCACAAAAAACTGCATCAACTGACCAAGTGCCCGATCGATTCTTCAAGAGGTCACTTGCCCGAAACATGTCGTAAATATAGTTCTAAGACAGTCATTAAAAAAAGAGAGAGAAATCGTTCTATAGAAATAAAACGCCTTTTAATTTTATATGTCTACAAAATGTGGGAAAAGAAAAGAAAACTAAAGGGAAACGTGCAAAGCTAATTATGAAGAAATTGTGTTCGGTGTGGGGCAGTTGCTAGTGAAGGAGAAAAAGGTAATCAGGGCTAAAGTTTGCATCACTGCCGAACAATCGCCAACGGAGCTATTAATCAACTATTCTTGAAAGTAAAACTTTTTATCCAACAATGATAGGCAATAAGGAGGCAGAAGAAATATTCAGCCAACCCAAAAATCATCCCCGCCCGGAGTACACTGCCCCTTGATAGTACATGGAAACCAACGGCAACCGCTTTCTGGTCTGAATCCGGACGGACGGTTGTGGTTATCGCTGCTCTCTGAAAGGTAAGCACAGCTTTCCTAGTTGCACACTTCCGTCAAATTACGTCTCATATCATCTTAAAAAGACTAATTAAACATTAACATTAGGGGGAACGGGACATAGAAGCCAAAAAATTACAGTGACGGCTTTTTGACGTAAAACCGCCAGATGAGGTCCTGCGAGGCAAAGGCCGATCATCCGATGTCAACGTGTGTCAAGAATCGCATATCTCCCTCATCAGCTGGAATGCTGCGGTCTATGTGTTTTCGGGGCCTGCTCCAGTAGACTCGCACAGCCAGCCCCCGGCAGCGTTTATATTGCCTTTGCATCTGCTTTCATTATGCTGACACCGCCATATTGCTCGCAGGACGGCTATAGGGCGCGTTTGTTAGGCTTAGAATCTCGAGATAATCTCGAGAGCTAGGGCCTACGTTTCTCGCTCATTCGCCAATTGACTGCAAGGACGTTAGAGACCAAGGGCGCGTTACGTTGGGCGCGTTTGTTAGGAAAGTGGCTCGCCTCGATGGCTAGTCGAGGGCGAGCGAGACACACTTACGGCTATTGGAGCGAGACACACTTACGGCTATTGAATCGAGAAACGTAGGCAACGCCTAGTCCTCGAGATTTTCTCGAGATTCTACGCTAACAAACGCGCCCAATTTCACTGATGGCAACAATCCGTGGATATCAAGTCAGGGGAGAAAACTAGAGCGCGATCCGAGGTTCTGGCAAAGGGACATAGCCCCAAGAGATTGATGAAGTGTTCTATTTTTCCTTTTCCAGTGCCGGGGAGCAAAGTAACCATGTCTTCCATACCGACACTGGAGTCGCTGAAGTCCCTCCCGCAGAAGCCAACATGCGGTCTCTTGCGGATGCTCGCGGAGGATGTGAATAACACCCTCGCCAAAGCTTCACGCGCCAGTCCCTCCAAGTCCTCTTGTGAGGTGAGAGATGTTCTCAGTGACAACTGGGTGTGGTGTGGTATTGAAGTTACAGATAAAACTCTTTATAAAGAGTGCTACGAAAATCACAGCGATTCCAGTTCCTGCTTTGGTGATGATAAAAATGAGTGCTTGCCAGCAGAAACCAATTTAGATAGCTATCAAAATATCAGTCCCGCTCTTGAAACCAAGCCTGGCGAGCCCGTCAAATACCCATACGGCTCCGTATTTTATCCCTGGAGCTACCGAGTTTCTCAGAGGATGGAACGGAGCGAAAAGGAGGAAGCTGAAGTGAACGAGAAATGGTTGAAGTACTTCAAAGAGCAACAGGCACTGAAGGCTGTGGAACGAAAACCAAGCAAGGGTACCCCTAAAGCAAAGGCTGGATCATTCCAGGAATTCTGCTCGCCGACGACGTCGAAGCACGGGAAACTCACTCCCTATGGATCCTCTTGTCACAACTACGTATGCGTGAAGAAGTGCAAAGCAAGCATCTACGAACAGAGACTCCAAGAGCAAGTGGAACAAGCAGAGAAGAAGCGGACTCTGCAAAGGTATTGCAGTGAAGAATACAATTTTACCTCCATGTTCAGGTACAATGATGACTATCAAAATACGAGCTGCCCTCAACTTCAAAGGAAGAGGACGGAGCCTTTGCATGTCCAGCCCAAAAGCAAAGCTGAAATCTGGGCCAAGCACATGGAGGACTATTGGTCCAAAAACACTGACGAGACTTCGTCCATGGAACCTGATGATGACCAGCCGAAGAGCACCGAAAACCCCCCCCCCAAAAAAAACCAACTTCGCATCTACCGAAGTCAGCCTGGCTTGAAGCAGATGTTTGATGTTCGAAGCTATGACGAGGGTGAGAAGAGGGGGAGAGTTGCTCCAGCTCAGAGAGATAAGCCATGTGAAATGAACAGAAATCAAGCCTGCTCACTTACAAAAAAAGCAAGCAAGGGGAAAATCAAACGCACTCCCAGTCCAATGGCACACATTCTGAAGAAGGGGAGTTCCTGGAGTCATACTAGGGATGGCAAGGGAGGAAAAATGAAGTTTAATCTGCCCTTCAAACCCATTGATGAAAAAATGAGGGGGTCCTTTGGCTGTGAGAAGAAGGAGACAAGAGGAAAAGTACTGCCTCATCATCAAAGTTTCAAATCTGTGGTTGGGAAAAAAGGTGAGCCTTTCAGCAGTGAAAAGGGGGATCAGAAAGGAAAGGGGAAACTTGAAAAAAAACACCGCAAAGAGCAAAATGAAAAACAGGTTATTGCTGAAGATAGTAAGAACAAAAAAGCAAAGCCGAAATCTGAGCCACCCTTCAAGCCATGGGATGAAAAGAGATGGAGCATGGACCAGACTGTTATGCCAGAGGATGGCATTGCTGAGGGGGATCAGGAGAAGAAAGAAACTCGCAACGAAGAAAATGACAAGTACATCATTCAGTTCACTAAACCAAATGGATTCAAGTGCAAAGTTGTTGCAAAAAATGGTGCTATCCAAGCCGAAACTCTAAGATGTCTAAAGATGATCATCCTGAAGGTTGATGTCCACCAACTGCCTGAAAATTCAGGCTACTTGTCTGGATGTAGCTCCGTGCGGCCACATTCTTCCACAACTTCTCGTAACAACTACAAAATACCTGAGGAAGATCCTGTCCGGACAAGGAGCCTGGAAAATGCTCACTCTGTCAGCTGGATCAAGAACAATGTTCGAGAGACTGGGATCTCACACTCTGCCAAAACACTCATGATGCCGCAAGGGCAACACTATTACATGCCCAGAATGCCCATCATCAATGAAAAGCCTGTTTACTACAACCAGTTTGGAAAAGTCAAAGTTGAAGACCTCACCTTTTCACTTGCAGAAAGAAAGAAGGTCCATGTCTTTTCCGACACTTATCTGGATTCCAGGAGAACCATGCCTTGGTGTGATGCATCATGCTATCTTGGTAACCCAGGAGTCCTGTCAGGTCTCCGCGTCACAGAAGCTTGCTTCTGCCCACATCGTCCCAACATGATGCTCACTCTTCACACCAACCTGGACACTGATGATGACAGCTGCATTAGCATGCTGGTTTGCGTCTGGAACATCAACAGGCCATCAGCACCAGTCAGGTTTCTCACCAGTGATGAGGAAGTCAAGTGCCTCTGCTTCAGTCCCATGACAGCAAGGCTAGCTTTTGCAGGCATGAGTGATGGATCAGTGGGGGTGTGGGATCTTGAGGAGACCGACTCTTTGCACATCTATGCAGTGATGAAGTCTGAGGAATTTCTGCTGCGATTCCCCACATACTACTCACCTCAAGCTGAAGATCTCATGGGACATTTTGCCCCCATAATCAACATAACTACTGTCCTCCATGGAGTCTCAGGTTTCCCTTCAGGATATGGATGCTCTGGAAATTCAGCAAGCAGCCTCTCTCCAGGGAATAAGTCCAGCACAACCACAACCAACAATGGTGAGGAGTTTGATTCTTTCCATGTGGCAGGCTTGACTGAAGCAGGCGTCGTCATCATCTGGCAGATGATTGAGAACAAAGACCTCTCACCATACCCAAGGCTTGGCCTGAACATGGTCCTACAAGTAAGTCTGACCCAGGAAATCCCAGACTGTCTGCACCTTTCTTCCTTGGGCACACTGATCTTGCAGCTGAATCTGCTTGGGCCCAAGAATGAAGACGTCAAGGTGGATCAACCCAAGCGAGCATCTCTCCCCATTGCCAGCGAGTTCCCAGAACTCTTTGTTGGTGGCTACCTTGGCTTTTCCTCCAGTGCTCCGTGCATCCGACTGTCACCATTCTGCAAGTTTTGCTTCCTGGCAGGAAGTGTCGATGGAAAGGTCTACCTGTGTCATACCCAGAGACCAAGGCCCATCATCTGCTTCACCCTGCCTCCAGAGCCAAGAGACCAGGCACGGATCGTTGAGTGGTCCCCCTCTCGGCCTGGTGTCTTCTTTGTCCTCTGTGGAGACTCCACCCTCAACATTTTTGACCTCCTTGAGAACAGGCAGCACCCCATTCGGACCCAGCGTCTGCATGACCAGCCCATCCTCACCATGGTCCTGTCGCCTGATCTCAGGTAGGTTCTATATGAGCATGTTAACATTAACAAGACAGATAAGAAGAAACTGAGTTGAATAGTAATAAGATGTATATGAGAAAAAAGATAAACCTTTGCCAGCTTTATGTCAAACAAGTAAACAAATAAAGAAGAAAAAAGAAAAAAAATTGATGAAAGAACTAATGAAATATAGGAAGGTAGGGGGGAGGGGGGGGGGGGGGGGGGTCAATAAATAAATACAGAAGAATCTGGAGTATGCTCTGAAAGCCACAACCAGGGTTCCAACTGACAGGGAAGCACTGATTGACTCTAGGTGTATATTGTCTTATCAAACTGATGATGATGATGGCTGTTCCTTGGATCCGAGGATCATCTGGGTTGGTGCTAACATGTCCTCTGGTGGCTATGCAGGCCAATCCTTGAGTGGCATATTCTGCCACATGTTGGGCATGGGAATCCCTGGGCAGGTGGGTTCCAGGCAGTCGATGTCTTCCTTCTTCTCTGCCTTTCCTCTGCGGCCTCTCTCCAAGATGCTTCAAAGGTCTTGGCTCCACGCATTGATGAAGCTCTCCTGCTGTCTCTGCCACTGGCCATGCTTTGCTTAATAAACATACAAACTAATAAAGAAAGAGATGGATGTATGAATGGATATCTTAATGAGATGATGGTGTCTTAATAACTCCAGGGTGCTACTTTGAATGCTTGGAGCAACCCCTGGCTAAGCTGCTGATGCAGACAGCAACTGCATAAAGTTGTGCCCAGGGTTCCAGTGGCTCTTGCTGTTTGTGGCACAAAACAAAATCCAGCTTGTTAAACTAATTCAGTTGCACATAGTATTATTAGTCTTCCATTTGTTTATCTCCTCTAGTTTCTTTTAATCATGAAAACTGCCTAACGCATTTCACTTAATTGATGCTAGCTGGTAAAAAGTGTGTGTGGCTGCATGGATAAGAGCATTAATCCAAAGTAAATGTTCTGAGAATTCTGAATGGAAAGAGTGGGATGGTGACCACATAGCTGACAGCAAAATTATTTGTCATCAAATTCAAGAAACACAACGTCCAGTATTTCTTAGCATTATCTGTTTTTGACACATCTATTAATAAAGTAAGCAAAATTTGCACTTACATTCCATAACTCTCTTTCACTTCTTTCAACTATTTTACGAATCCTCTGTCCCCTTTTTACAGGTACAGATTATTTAGAGGTTTCATTACATACCTGTTTTTGAGACACATGCAATTAGATTATTCAATTTTCTGTACCCTATGGTAAAATCAATTGTTAACATATTTCAGGCACACCAATACTGCAAAGTTTCATAGCTTATGTGCTTTCGACACATTTATTGAAACAAAGCACAGCTTTCAAATACATCCCATTTTCCTTTTAACCTTTTTACGCACTTTGCTAAAATCCTTTGTCAACATTTTCCAGCTACAACAATGCTCCAATTTTTCATAACATGTTTGCTTCAGACACATATAATATAAAAGCAAAGCACAAACTTCAAATGCATTTCATATTTTCTCTGTAACTGCTTACACACTTGGCTAAAATCCTTTGTCAACATTTTTCAGGTAAACCAATACTCCAAATGTTCACAACGTTCTTGCTTTAGACACATCATAGCAAAGCGCAATATTTAACTACATCAAATGTTTCTCTTAAAATTATCTTATCCTCTGCTAAAATATTTTATCAACCATTTGCAGGTACAACGACTGCAACAGAGTCCCCTACCGGCCACGAATTCTTCTGACCACTGCTGATGGAAGCGTCATCCTTCGAACCCTCAGCAGCGTGTGCACGGAGCGCCAAGGGCCTGATGAAAAGAGGTTCTTGGAAAGCCTGGTGAACAGGAAATAAGAGACCACCTCATCCACATGCTACCTGTTTGAGGTAAGTAAAGGACCATGACTAAATCCTGTACAAAGCAGGCCTTGATTGACTCTTGAGAAATTCAATGACAGAGAACTTTTGTCCATAAAAAAAGAAAAGAAGCTATGTCTGTTACACAGAGAAAAAATCTTGTTGTGGAGAAAAACCTGTACTGAAATTTGTTTCATCTGCTGTTTTAAAAAAGTAAAAAAGGACAAAAGAAAGAATGAAAGTGATGAAGATAGAATAGAGTAAGAAAGAAAGAAGAAACGCAGTGACTGTAATCTTTATTTACTTTCTCCTTGCAGGTAACAAGGATATCCATTTGCCTCAGGAAAGCCAATTTTTTACAAGATAGAAACAACAGGTAGATATGCAAAACACAGTTATTTCTGTCTCCAAATACTTTTAACTAATCAGATATAACAAAATTCTTACTATTGTTTTGCTAAACTGCCTTTGGAATTCCATTTGTAGTCTGGGAGTTTTTAAAATGTAAAGTGAGAAATTATTTTCTCTTCCCTTCCCCCCCAAAAGTGAGAAATTAATTTCTCTTCCCTTCCCCCCAAAAAGTTTCAGGGAGCATGGACTAAGTTATATCTGCATTAATTTTTTATTTTCAGATAACAACAATATGGATATATATCCATTTGCCTCAGAAAAGCAGATTTTTTACAAGATGCAAACAACAGGTAAAAATGCAGAGAAAAAAAAGCGCATATACTTTGAAATACTGAGATGAAACAATATCTACTTGCTGGCTCTCACAAGTATTTTGCTGGACTGCCTCTGCAGCTTGCTACTGTTGACATTTTTTAAAATCTTTTAAAACATCTATGAGAGAAATATGTCAAATGACCCATTTTTGTTTCCTTTACCTTCTCAAAACTTTAGAAATTTTTTCAAAAGGCATGGACTTATTTGTATTAACTTTCTATTTGCAGGTAGCAACAACAAGGATATTTGCCTAAGGAAGGCCAAGGTTTTACAAGATGAAACAGCAGGTAAAAATACAGAAAACATTTAGAGCACAAAGACTTTGAATGAATCATCAATTGCAAAATTCACACATAGGATTTTACATGCACACAAACAAACAAACACACACACACACACTATGTCCTTGTGATATCTTAAATGGCACATTTACTTCCCTCTGTCTTTTTGAAAGTATGATACATTTTCGAAATGCATTGACTTGGTTGCATTTACATTTTACCTGCAGGCAACAACAACATGGCTCATTGATTGGGGGAAAAAGTGTCAGTAAGGCTTCCATTGAAGGGCCACTCTAGTGGACTCGTCCCAGGAGAGGGGTGCTTGAAGTTGTAGTGCTTCACCGCCAGACGGGCCACATCACCTCATTGGCGAGGATTTGTCTTGTGCATAAACGCTGATGTAAATACACAGCAAAATTTCAGGCAATGATAATGGTGATCCACAATTACATTGCCTTTTCAAGTCAATGACAGAGCATAAGATTGTCTTTATTTTCAAAATTGTTTCATTTCTGTCACACCAAAAAATAAATAATAAAAACTGAGATTGAAACTATGGTCATTAAAAAATAATGTGCTTTTGTTTCCAAGAGATCTCCATGCCAAAAGTGCCAAGCATGGGCAAGAATCGTCTTGCCTTCCCAACCACAGACCTTCTCATCACTTTTCAAGGACCAACCACCATAGGTAGGGCTTGTATTCAACATTCTATCTGTTTGTATGTATGTCTGCATGTATGTATGTGTCACACACAGACACAAGGACAGTAACTAACACACACACAAGCACACACACAAGCACACACATAAGCTCACACACATGAATGCATACAAACACACCAAACACACACACAAGTGCACAGCAAACACACTTAAACATCCCTCAAACACACATAGAGGCAAAGAGACTTAGCCTTGCTTACCACTTCAAGGAGACCCATTGGTGTCAAGTCCAAGAGCAGAACACGAGTTTTCGACTGGCTCAATACCTGTAAGGGAGACATGTATGTCTGCTTGTGATTTGTGTATTGCTCTTCTTCCTTACACAGAGATGAAGCCCAGCCAAGGGTAGAAAAAGATTCAAGGACCTGTCATGCTTGGGTGTTAACCAGGAGGTCAACTCAGTTGGGTCCATGTCTGACATTTATAAGAGAGGCCTGTATCTCCGCAAGTAAAGTTGACTCATTTCTCTGTGAAGTTCTTGTGCTGCAGCATTCCTCTTGAAAAGGTTTATTCATAAAAACAAACGCCTCTCTTCATTATAGGTGTATGTGCACCAGAGGCACGTTTCTCAGAAGCAATCCTATCCTACGCAATCCTGTCATATGCAATCCTATCATATGCAATCCTCTTGCTGGACCAGAGCCGTGTTTCCTTTTGAAAGGTATTTTCACAATGTTCGGAGATGAGCACTCATGGCAAGCACTTGCAAGGACAGTTTCAATTGAGTGAAAAGACTTGGGCTTCGCGAGTGCTCATTGTGAGCACTCATTTCTGAACAGTTTTTCTACCTGTCCAAATGATATGCCCTTCTGATCCCACAAGAGGATCTTGTATGCTGCATTAGAATTGCTTCTGAGAAACCTGCCTCTGATAGTACATGTTATTAACTCCATCAGTTACACCGTTATGTCTCCTCTGTTGACAGCTGCTTCCACCAAACGGTCCTCATCCTTGTTCCAAAGAACAACTGTACTCGCTGCTCAACGTACACTCTCCAGCAACGACCATCTGCTGGAACCACCAGCTCCCCAAAACCAAGATTGATATTAACTTTTGGATGAATATTTTAATAAGCACTGGTTTAGTGCGATCAACTTAGGCCTTTAAGATCATTCTTGTATGTTTTGCTGTATACAAATCGTTTCTTTTTTCTTGAAGCATCTCCTTCTTTTCAAAACATATATGGTATATCGTTTACACATAGTTTACACTATACACCTCTTTACACCAGCTTGTATTTTGAGCTCTGCAAAAAAAAAGTTGTATATTTTACTTAATAAGAATGTTAGAGTAAGTAAGAGAGATAAAGGAGAAAAATATATGTCCTTCATAAATTCCTAAAGAACTGTTTTGTCTTTAGATTTTAGAAAAGCAGTCACTGCTCTTCATTCCCAAGCACAATTCTCCCTCTTTGTCTGGACACATGGGTGTTGCTTTAGCAGCACACAAATCCAGCTTCTCCTGCACAGAACTTTCTCATAGAGAATGTTTTGCTTGCCTACATCAAAATTTCCATGCAATAGCACGGAATTTCCTCATCTAATAAGGCCCTGAAAAAATGGAGTACTGTTTTCCTTCTCAGGAATGCAATATGTGCAAGCATAGAGATTTTGCAAAAATTGTCAGGAGGGCTCTAATCACAGCATTGGCAAGAAGCTAAATCAATGACATGATTGCCGGCATCCTCGTGAAAAAGTGACTGTTTTCTGCAGAACACTGCTCACATGTTGTAGAGCTCTCTATTGCTTTGTGCTTTGTTTTGTTCTCTTTTTTTTGCGGCATCCTAAAATCCAAAAAAATATTAAAAAGCCATTTCTGGGGGGGAAAATCCCATAAACTTGAATGTGTACATTTAGAATCATACAATGCCAGGAAAAAACTCATAAGTGTGTTAAACTTCGCAATGTACAGATGATTTCTCACAACAGAAAAACATAATTGCACATTAGGTTTAGATGCTCATTTATATCCCTAGATAACCAAACAACCCAGCTGAATCTTCCCTACACATGTACACATCATTGTATATATGTGGACATGCATACAGGCACTAATACACACTCACTCAATAAACAAGTTCCACATTATTCAATAATACATTCAAACAAATATTCAAACCAGCAAACAGTGATTGAGCCAGAGAGCTTCATCTTAACAAAATTTAGAAATCATAATTTTTGTTTATATATTGGTTTTGAATTAATATCTGTTAATTAGTGATACAACTGCAATGCTGTACATCTATCTCCGAATATGTTTCATTAATAATCCTATAATGTTGATACTGTACATCTTCTCAACTTATTTTTCTGTAGTGAAATTGTTTGTGAAACCCACAATACCCCCCCAAATTAAATCATGGAAAGGCTGAAAACAAAAACAAAAGGCTTTTGTTATCATATCAAACACTCTAAGAGGACAAGAAACTGCATGAGAAGCGAGACGACTGACGGTCCTCAGAGGAAAAGCCCCCCGTCTTCAAGTGTTTCAACCCTGTCTTCCTGACACTCGGGGGGGGGGGGGGGGGGGGGGGGGGGGGGGGGGGGGGGGGCCACACCTGGGTCATAGTCCCAGGTGCCCGTCAGTTGTCAGGCACACTGTGCGATGGTCTGCCTCGCCTTACCGCAGAATATAGAAAGAAGGAAGCCCCTCCACCAAACATGTCCCTTGTACTGCGTGGACTGTCCCCTGGTTGCCCTCTGATGCACCGCCTTCTCTCACATTTCTTGTCATAAACCAGGCAAACCCTTCAAGATGAAATGGAGCAAGCCTTACACCATCTGTCAACCCCCAGGTGGCAGACGCTGCTTGGGGCCTCCATGTCTGTGCTACTGGAGCAGGCCCCGAAAGCTCTGCGGACATGGGTTCCTGCTGAGGAGGGAGGTATCGTGCAGCAGCTGCCATATGCGATATGCAAAAAATAAAAGTGTGCAATGTAAGCATGCTCAGCATATGTATGTGTATTCTTGTTATGCGCAGATTTCACATCTCGAAGGCATGCTCAATGCGCAACAAAGTCACCAAAACAAAGATTCTTGGCTAAAAAGATGTGTTTTTAGTCCTTTTTTTAAAATCTTCTAGACTCCATGACTTTCTGAGTCGTTCTGGAATGTCGTTCCAATACTTTGGGCCTGTGAAGGAAAATGACCTGTTACCATAAGCTTTTGTTTTTTTCTTCGGAACATGCATGAGTTTTTTACTTGAATATCTTAAATTTCGCACTGGCTTGTAGTCTTTTAGCAGTTCTTGCAGATTGACAGGAGCATTGTCTGTGACACATTTGAAGACGATGCAGAGAACCTTATATCTGATTCGACTCTGCACCGGGAGCCAATGAAGGCTTTTCAAAATTGGCGTCATGTGGGCCCTCCTGGGAGGGCGTTCAACAATCCTGGCGCCAATATTTTGAAGGCGCTGGAGTCAGTAGAGTTGTTTTTGAGTAGCTCCTGCCAACACACTGTTGCAGTAGTCTAGAAGAGATGAAACAAGAGTTACAACAAGTGTCGAAGTGGATGACACAGTGTGCCTGACAATTGATGGGCACCTGGGACTATGACCTCTTGAAACCCAGCAGGCTGGGGTTCCAGCTGATGAGGGAGGCACTGAGCAGCCCCTGCTTTATGTTGTGCTCTATGCAGCAAGACATGGACAAACTAGACACCCAACAGATGCATTGTGTCTACTTTTTTCCCACCCAAGATAATTCTGGGAAATGCATGACAGCGCCATAAGTATTCACAAACAAGGATGTCCTCAACGAGGTGGGTATCCCAAGCATGTTTTTGATGCTGTACAAATGAAACCTCTGATTTTATGTCAGTCAAATGGCAAGTGACCTACACACATTGTAATCTGCACAAGGATGCTGGGCAGTTAATATAAGTAGACTGATGAAGGTTAGACCCCTTTCAAAGGGTTTTCTCCTGATTACCTTTCATATTAACTGACCCATGTTTAATTGTGTTTCCAGCACTGCTCTGCAATGTCTACCTGATCTCAAAAAGAACTACACACCATCCAGAGACCTGCAGTCATTGAATAAACTTCTCTTGTGTGCACCACACAAAACTGAGACGGGTTTACATACCTCTCCTTCCTGCCCAAGACTCTGGGAATACAATTCCAGAAAGACAAAAAAATAAGTCTTGCCAGTTTTAAGAACCCATCTATTTCAGTTTTAATTGTTGGTGCCTCATGCGTGCCTTGGTGTAAGAAAGGCAAGTTGTAAGAAAGGAGAGTTGTAACAATGACTACATATCAAATTGACTTTATTCTTAAAGAATTAGACACTTAGGTGCATAGAGGATATTACATAAAATAGAAAGGGAAATAAAACATCCAAGGGTCTGCGCAAGCCATTACATTAAATCCGAACTACAGGAGTCGTGATACAGCACCATAATCGCAAACAATATTGGGATGGCCTCATGGTTCTCCATCCCAGATGCAGTGACTGATGACAGTAATGTCACAATCCCTGCCTTCTGAACTTCACAAAGCCATCATGGCACCAAGTCCTGTTGTCTAATTCAGCTGTGAATTAATTAGAGGACATGTCAAAATACATACATATCAAATTGGATTTATTCTAGAAAAAATACACACTTCGGTGCACTGAGAATATCACATCAAAATAGACAAGGAAAATGAAACATCCAAGAGACGGCAGAAACCATCATGCGAAATCCAAACAAGAAGAAAGAGTGGTGTCACAGCACCATAATCGCGCAATATATCGAGTCACATGCATGGTTATCAGTCCCAGATACAGTAGGCTGATGCCAGTCGTGTTACAACTCCTGTCTTTAAAACTTCACAAAATCATCATAGCACCAAGTTTTGATATCTAACACAGGGCAGTTTGGTTTCAATCTCCCTATAGTCAGGTGAGGTATCGGTAAGCCCTACAGCTGACAGGCACATAGTTCACATGCTGCCATGCAACTCACTGTATAACAAGTCCTGAAACACTCTTGGTGAAGCAAGTCTCATGGTAGAACTTTGCTGCATCTCTGTTTCCAGGTGATGCGTGATCGTATCATCGCACTGACGGAAGCATATTTAGCGATGCTTTGTGCCTTGCGTCTAGGTATGCCACTGAGGTGCAGACCACTTACAAATCAGGTGTGAACGCTTCCTAGCGTCCCTACCACCAGCACATAAATCCTGCAGTGGAAGCCAAGCTTCTGTATCTCCAAGCACAGCGGCATGTACTTGTGGAACTTGGACTGGTAACAGTCATCAAGAAAGGCGTCAAATGGGATCGACACCTCAATGACTGTGCAGATCTTGTTCTCAGTGCTGATCACACAGATGTCTGGCTTTGTGTGATTAACATCACTGAATGGAAGGCTGTCACCCGTTAAAGGGGAGTTAGTAACAATTTGATTGGGCAGCACCACATCATGCAGGTAGGCTTCACAGACAGCCCGATTGAATATCTCCACCACCCTGTCTTGTCTTTTCTGGAATGTGCCTTTGATTTCTTTACATCCATTCAGGGGATGACTTACTGTCTTGGATGCAAACCCACATCTTGCACACACTTTGGAGTGGATCACAGGGTAGTATGTGTGCATCAGGCTGTTGCACTCAAGAAGCTGTAGTCTGGCATTCACAACGAACTGCGCCAATTTGTTGTTCAGATGTAGGTTTGTGATATGAGATGATGAAAGGGCATGGTCATTCCTGTCGAGCATGCCATTCTGCCTTGTGACTCTTTCACTCTCCAATATTCAACCATCTGACCTATTCATACATATACATACATACATGCATGCATAGGCCTCCTGCAGTCCCAAAGGACCTTGGGATCAGGATACTCAAGAGTCATGTCAGGTTGCAGCATTGCATTTCCTGTAGCTGTGGAGTCCTGTGCGGGAATGGCAATCCCACAACTCTCACAAACAAACTGTGTTGATGGAAACTCTGCCTGCAGCCAGGTCTTCCTGTGTTACCATCTCTCTCATGCAAGCAGCAGCTGCTTCTCCAAAAGTCTGTTTTGAGCACTTTGCACAGGTTCTGCAGACATACATTATGCATACTTTGTGGACTGGGTCCAGAGCCCATTTCTGGAGTAGCATTCCTGTCTGCAATGGTCAAAGACAAAATTGAAGAGCTTCTAGTCATCCTTGACTTTCTTCTTTGCTCTTCAGATTGTGAGGGCAGAAGAGTCAGGGCAAACAGCTCATGGACGAACCACACCATCCAGTATCTTAGCTGTCGCACAAGACTGGAAGCTCTCAGCTGACCAAAAAGGGCAAGGCCAGTATCCCAAGGAAATCAAAGAGACATGGCAGTAACCAGACATTGTGCTGCACTCTGCAAATCCAGAAGAATGGTCTTCATGAAGCTGACTGCACCAATGGTCGGCAAGATGGAAGAGTGGCACCAAATTAGGCTGGCGAAGTACAAACCTCTTGCCAACAAGCTGAGAAGCCAGGGTATCTGGATCACCATACTTGCTGTTGAGGTGGGAGCTAGGGGTTTTGTAGGCCACACAATTCACAACGCTTGCAGACAGCTCGGCCTCTCCAGCCATTGGTGCTCAAAGGTAGCGAGGGCTATAGCTGAGGCAGCAGAGAAGGCATCTGTCTGCATCTGGATGAGCCGAAACAGCAGACCAGAGCCCTGCTGTCCACCAGTAGCGGAAGCTGGCACAATATACCCCATGGTGCACGCAAGTCGTGCAAAACTGAAGGCAGCAGAGGGGCACCTGGAGCTATGACCAGGTGTGGCCCTCCTTCCCCAGAGTGTCAGGAAGTGTAAAGGGCCAAAACACTTGCTGACGGAGGCTCTTCCTCTGAAGATCCTCTGCTGCCTCGCTCCATTGGGAGTTTCTTGCCACTCCTCTCTCATTTGCTCAGTCCTTCATCCTCCAGACTTCACAGCAAGAGGCCAGACTTCTCCACCTTCTGCTCTTCTCTCCCAGGTCTTGGGATCACTGCAGGCTTGTAGCATTTCTCTCCTTCACACATCTCTCTAACCACTACAATGAAAGCAAGTGCCTTCAATTTGCAGATCAGAGACATCAGAAGATTTGAGGGTGGGGGTGGGGTGGGAGGTGGAGGGGGGGGGGGGTTGGAGGGGGGGGGGGGGAGTCAGGGTTCCTGCAGACTTCCAGAAGACTAAGTTCAAAACTGTTCTATGACTATTCCATGACAAAAAAAAAATTAATGACATTTTCGTGCATAAATCTGTGAAAATTTACAACGATGTCACACTGTTAGAGGCTGAATTTGAAATCTGGATGAACTGAATGCATAAAAAGACAAGGAGGAAGAAATGTAAGATTTTCAAAGATGAAAAATATGGCATCCTGAAAAGATTGATGGAAAAAACTTTGGCCAATGCAGAAATTTCACAACTTTTCCATGACTTTTCAGTTTAAGCCAAATTTTCACAAATTTTCAAGGCTTTTGAAAAATATTTAGCAAATTACAAAACTTTTCCAGGTATTTGATGACAGCAGGAACCCTGGTGTGTGTATGTGTGTGCATGCATGATGTGCCTTACAGAATTATTCTTGCCAACCGTGCCTGGCCTGGGTGCCTTACCCAAGCGTGGCCTCTTCTTTCACCCATGTCCTGGGCAGCAGGTCTCCACCAATGGTGATGACTAGTTCTCATCCTGCCCTTCAAAGTTGATGTTCAGTTCATTCCAGTTGCCCTGGCGGACATCTTTCAGGTGAAGGTTGAGCATCCAGGCACCTTCACGCAAAAACATAAATTAACTGGAGTACAGTATGATGAAGAAGTGCATACACATAAAAACTGCTTGGTGTTTTTTCTTCCATCCAGTTATATCAATTTTTCTTCATTTATTATATTGTTGTATTAAAGATACTATGTTAGCATATTAAAATTTTTAATATATGTTATGATTATGTAAATGAGGTAAGGACAGTATTTTCTCTGTCCGCTAAAGCGATGTCAAACAGTGAATGAGTATTTTTACCTCTCTGTGTCTATTACTATATTATGGCGTTGCTTTGAGAACGAAGATGAGTCGATGCTGCTGTCCACGTCCACCGCAGAGACATTGGTGGCTGTAGAGGCCAATGTGGAACCGGCAAGCCCGACCACAGCAGCCGCAGGGGAAGATCCGGCCAGGGTCTAGCATAATGCCCTCTCTGTTTTTTCTGTTCTGGCGCTTCTCCTTTGATGTGTCCCTGCGGGAGCTCTCCAACACTGCCGTAGCTTCATTGATGGTGTGGCGCCAGGCATCTCTGTCAGCAGCAACGGAGGTCCAATGTCGGGGATCGATGTTGCAGGAGATGAGGGCTTTTTTTAGAGAGTATTTGTATCTCTTTTTCGGGCCCCCTTTGTCACATCGACCAGTGGACAGCTCACCAAATAGTGCTACTTTGGGCAGGCGGTGGTTTTCTATTCTGGAAACATGGCCTGCCCAGCGCAGCTGAGATCTCAAAAGCATGGTCTCTATGCTGGTGAGTTGAGACCATTCAAAAACTTAAACATTCTTGATGTAGTTGCTCCAGTGTATCTCCAGGATTGTACAAATACAGCATTGGTGGAAGCAATCCAAGAGCCTCAGGTGTCGGTGGGACACCTGAGCCATACAGGAGTGTGCTAAGGACAACGGCTCTGTATACACTGATTTTAGTGTCCTTTCTGAGGTATTTGTTGCTCCACACTCTCTTATACAACCTGCCAAAGGCTCTGCTGGCCTTGGCTAGTCTGCTGTCCACTTGCCTCGTCTATCTTGGCATCTGCCGTGATGGTGCAGCCTAGGTATGAGAACTGGCTGACAGAGCGTAGTTTGGTCTCCCGAATGTAGATGTGAAGAGGGTGAGATGCTTGTCGGGGGGCAGGTTGGAGGAGGACCTTCGTCTTCTTTAGGCTGACTTCCAGTCCAAAGAGCTGGGCAGCCTCTGCAAAGCAGGATGTGACCTGTTGCAAGGCTCTCTCAGAGTGTGCGACGAAGGCGGCATCGGCTGCGAAGAGGAGGTCTCTGATCGCCTGGTTTGTAGTCTTGGTGCGGGGTCTCAGGCACCTGAGGTCAAACAGGTTGCCATCTGGCCTGTATCTGACATACACCATGTCCCCATCATCAAGGGTGTCCATTGCCTGATTGAGCACCATGCTGAAGTAGATGGAGAAGAGGGTCGGTGCCAGGACACAGCCCTGCTTCACGCCCTTGCTCTGACAGGTCACTGTTCATTCTGACTTGTCCGTGCTGGTCCTTATGTAGCTGCATGATGATGTTGAGGAACTTTGGGGGGCAGCCGAGCCGTTCAAAAATAAGCCACATTCCCTGCCTGTTCACTGTGTCGAAGGCCTTAGTCAGACCAACAAAGGTGATGTAGAGGCCTTTGCTTTGTTCACGGCACTTCTCTTGGAGCTGGCGGAGAACAAACACCATGTCCGTGGTGCTCCTGTTGGCCCTAGATCCACATTGGCTCTCTGGGAGATGGTCCTGGGTGATGGTGGGGGCCAGTCTGTTCAACATGGTTTTTGCGAGGATGTTTCCGGCGATGGAGAGCAGGGTGATCCCCGTCTGTCTAGAGAAGGCATGTATTGTGTCAGCATGGCTGATAAACGTGGAGAGTGCATATTTGGTTTCACTTGTGAGAGAGACCTCGGATCCTTGACATTGGTGATAAGTGAGGGTTTGGGTATTATTTCATCATATAAATTTTTCACTTCATTCTCAATGGCGACCCTGGGAGCTTTATCCTTCGTCTTCTCCACAACATCTCCATTGAGTGGAGGTTATGCTGGTGCATCTTTGCCTCCCCACACACCATCTCTTTTCAGAGATGGCTCGGATGACTTCTTGTTGCTCCACAAGTCAACAATTTTGCTCTTGAGGGAGGGTAGGATGGTTGAAAAAGACCTTGTTACAGTTGTGCTCACTCTCATTTGTCTCCGAGCTGAAACCACAGATGCAGTAGCCAAAAAATATTCCAAACTTTCTGATGGGAGTAACATTTGAAATTTTGTGATCAGGTTTTGTTTTGGTGGGTTGGGCTTTACGGTCTTCCTGAGCAATCTGCACTACTGGACTTCAGATGAGCTGCAGTGAGTGTCTAATCTGCATCTCAGAGAACTCTGCACAAAAATCAGTTCATTGCTGCATGTAGGGTGGGATCTAGAACCTTTCGGGTGATTGGAATGCCCCGCAATGTCTTACAACACCATGTCCTATGTCATCATACTCTGCTTCTGGTCACCATTCACATACCACCCCTTGCTGCCAGAAAATGGGTGAACTCTTCCTGGTGGTTTTCTCATTGTTCTACATTTCATGTCTTTGCTTTGTTTAACAAAGATCTGGAAGGCCATCGTCCACGTCCTTTGCAGGCTTGCTCATGACTTAGAAGTCTGATGCGGGATCAGCAGGTCTGGTCGCATTTGCTGCAGGGGAAGGTCTGGTCGGTCGCAGCTGCCTGGTTCTTTCTCCTATATCGCTTTTTTTCCATGGAGGCCCTACGGATGTTCTCAAAGGAGGCGACGGCCCTGCTTATGACGAGCTGCCAGGTGTCATGATCTGCAGCAAGTGTTGGCCACAGTGACGGTCTGTGTGGCAAGAATTGAAGGACTTCCTGAGGCAGTCTTTGTAGTGCAAGCAATACTTGTCCATCCTGTGGATATGTCCTGCCCAGCACAGCTGTGATTTTAGTAGCATGGCCTCAACGCTGGTGACCCCGGCCTGTTCGAGGACCTCGATGTTTGTGATGAAGTCTACATTTAGTGGTAATAAGTTTTGGTGTGTATGAGTTCTGTCATAGTATCAACACATGATCACAAAGTTTAAACAGATAAGCTATGGGTGAAAAATGCTAAATGGAGCTCACCTTCCTTCTCTGGCAGCTACGACCACAATGGACGGATGGATGGATGAATAGATGAAGTTTTACAGCCTATCAGCCTTTGTAGGCTATATAAGACCATTAACACAAAACTCACTAGAATAGTTTAGAGTGAGCACAAATCAAGTCACTATGTCCCTAGCTATTCGCCTCTTATGAATGGCAAAGGAAGACATGGTGGGATCAGTTCTTACCCCCGCAGCCTACAGGGGGCGACCACAATAGAAATGGCAGCAAGGAGCAGAAAACATTTGTAGTGTCATTATATGTTGATGCACTGATCCTGTCCTTATGCCCACTTGGGGAGACAACTACAACACAAAGCTAAAGTTCAGAGCCCCAGCAATACTGTTCTTGTCTCCCCTTAATCTACAGTCATGCACAAGTTGATTGGAAATGGATCGCAAATGAAGACATCTGCTCAAACAGAAAAGAAAGTAAGGCCTTTTTCAAGTACTGTCTCTTGGTGCTAATACTCAACCCTAGTGTGACTTTGCCTTAAACCCCACCTCCCCTCCCCCCTTTGCTGCCCAGTGAAAATACACTACAACAATACAATGCAACATTATCTGATTCATCCTATAAGGAAATTGATCAGATGATCATCACACAGGTTATCAGTAAAAGAAACACAAAAACAACATACTGTCTACAAAACAAAGATAAAATATGGCCTACCACAATCATACAATCAAATATAAGTTCATAGTGAAGTGTCAGAGCTGTTGGTTTAAAAGTACCATAAACCTGTGCTGCTATCATCTTTGGCAGTAAAAATCTACTACATATCTACTCAACCTGCTGTAGAATTCATGCTGTTGTGGGTGGGAGGTATCCAGTTTCATTCTGTGAGCTTTGCTAAGTACTTTACACCTGTACATGGAATGAAAGTAGTCCAATGGTTTTGTAACACAGGGGCTGGCTCTTCAAATGATCTTATCTGTACCCTTCCTTTGTATGGCTCGGAGACATTTCTCACCCCAACAGACAATACCACTATAGACGATAGCACAAGTTCAACATAGTCAGAGCTGCTCTATGCCCCCCTCATCAGCTGGACCCCCTGGCTACTGGGCTTTTGGGGGCCTGCTCCAGTAGCTCAGCCAAAGTCAGCACCAAGTAGCAATTCTGGCCACCAAGGGCACCATATCTATTGTGGGCCATCCTAACCTGTCCCTGGACTTCCAGATTCACTGGGAAGCTGATGTGGCCACCCTCTGAAGCTCCCCTCAGACTCAGAGCACAGTATAGCATATGCAGTATGTCAGGACAGACCTCAAACGTCATTAACTTTTTGAGACAGTACTTGCAGAAATATAGCTTCTTCATTACATTGTCTATATGATCAGACCAGGAAAGTTTTGAGTCAAAACCCAAGATCTCCAACAGACAAGTTTTGGGTCAAAAACTAAAGACAAGTACTGGCAGTTATCCTCTTATTACTTCCATTCCCTTGATACACACAGGTTAGGAGAGTCTTTCTCATGTCCATGATCAATACAGAGTTCTTTGGTCTTTGTGAGAGTACAAGAACCATTGAGGTCCTCTGCTGAGATTTTCTACTTTGCTCATTTATTGACGTCACTTTTTTTTCCACATGCCTAGTAGGCATTTGTTAGTTACATGTGGTGTACATGAAGTGTGAGATCTGTGTCAGGGCAAGTGCTCAGCTGTGGGGCAAAAGAAACACTTCAAAGACTGCCTCAAGGACCTAAACACCTACACCAGCACATGGGAGTTGCTTGCCCCGGACCTGCCAACCTGGCAAAGTAAGCTTTCCACAGGAGCACATGCAGCAGAAATCAGACGAAATGCAAATGTACGGAGGAAACTCACCATGCACAAGGCAGGAGCCACCTGCACTATCACTGCAGCACCCAGCCTCCTGTGCGCCATGTGTGGGCGAGCCATCTGGATTGGAATCATCAGTCATCTCCAGATTCAGTCACTGATCTTCCACCTCTCACTGAAGTAGTCTTCTACATGTACACTGAAGGATCAACATCTTCATCACAGAAAGTGAATGACAAGTGTACATAAACTTGATGGTGGTGGTGATGATGATGATGATGATGATGATGATGATGATGATGATGATGATGATGATGAAAAGGAATAATATTAAAACAAACAGTTCTGGTTACAGCAACCCGATTGTCCCTTTCTTTTTTATGGCCAACCCAAAAATTGTTATTCAAGGGTGCACACAAACGAGGGAAGAAATCAAAGGTGAATAGCAAACTGTGGGCTATGTCCTATGATCACTTGGAGAATCTACTATTTAAGTAAAAAAGTGTTTTCAGCAATAGTGAAATGTTGATTTATGTTCAAATGAGTCTACTGTAGTCATGACATTTCTTCACACACACACACACACACACACACACACACACACACACACACACACACACACACACACACACACACACACACACACAATCTGCAGTGTCAATCTGGCCTTCTCTGAAATAGACTAAAAATAAATAAATAAGTAGACAGGTAGATAGGTACCAGAGCTGTGTTCTCTCCACCCTACTATATGGCTCTGAATGCTGGAGAATGACAGAGAGATATCGCCAAGCTGTCAACCTTCAACACAAAGAACCTCAAGAAAGATCCTGCAAATCTTCTGGCCAAGCACCATCTCCAACAAACAACTGCTCACCCACTGCCACCAAGAAGACATGGGAACCATCATCATGAGAAGGTGATGGAGTTGGATAGGGCATGTCATAAGACGCGAGCCAGACAGCATCCCACACACAGCCCTTCACTGGACACCAGAAGGCAGACGCATGAAGGGCAGAGCAAAGAACACTTGTTGCTGAACAGTGGAGGGGGAGCTCAAGATCATGAAGGAAACCTGGAGCACCATTCAGAAGAAGACCCAAAACCGACAGGAGTGGTGATTCTTTGTTGCTGCCCTACATGCCAAAAGCATGGGGAGTATTCCAACCCCTTGCTGGCTGACAGCCACATTGCACTGTGTATTGTATTGTAATCACACTACAGTGGCCCACTGCTGCCCTCACAGGTTCCTGCTTTTACTCCTGGGTGGAGAGAAGCAATTAGAGTGAAGCATCTTGCTCAAGGATGTAACTCTGGCACCGGTGCAGAACGCTGCACCTACTAGCTGCAAGTGACTACAGAACGCTGCACCTACTAGCTGCAAGTGACTACAGAACGCTGCACCTACTTGCTGCAAGTGACTACAGAACGCTGCACCTACTAGCTGCAAGTGACTACAGAACGCTGAACCTACTAGCTGCAAGTGACTACAGATCAAAAATGTTAAAACTTGGCTAGTTGTGGTAGTTGCATCCATTGTGGTAGCGTAACATGTAATGAGCATCATTAGTAGATAAATGAAAACAACCACTTACAAAACAGACCATATTCAGTTGCTTTCCTGTGTGACTTGTCTCTTTGTAGAGCTCCACATCTCCCAGCCCAGCAAAATCTACATACATCACCCACCTGCAACAGAAAATCTACCCTGAAACAAAACACTCTTGAGGTTCCTAAAGACAAGTCTAATTGGGTTTTAAATAGCAAGTGCTTATTATTTATGTAAAATATAGCTTTTGTCAAAAAGTATCAATTTCATTTTTGCAGTGAAAAGGATATTGTTAGCACTCAACCTAATGATTGGCTGGGATGTGGCCACTGGAGTAAATTGTCTCCCCCTTAACTACACAACTGAAGTTCAGGGGGAGACAACTACAGCAGATAGCAAGAGTTGAAGGGCTTCAGTAGTACCGTACTTGCCTCCCCTTAATCTACAGTCATTCACAACTTTATGGGAAATGGAACTCTACATAAGACATCTCATCAGATTGAAAAGAAAATAAGTTGTTTTTTTCAAGCATTGTCTTTTGGTGCTAATACTCAACCCTATCCTGACTTTGCCTTAAACCACCCCCATCCCTGCCCCCTGCACCCTTTGCTGTCCAGTGAAGATACACTACAACAATACAATGCAACATTATCTGATTCATCCTATAAGGAAATTGATAAGCTGATCATCACACAGGTTATCACAAAAAGGAACACAAAAGCAACATACTGTCTACAAAACAAGGAAAAAAATACAGGTTATTACAATCATACAATCAAATATCTGTTTCATTAACCCCTTGGTGCCGGCTGGTCACTGTAGTGCCAAAACCCTACACTCCCTGTGCAGACGGAGTTTCGAGTGTACTGGGATCCCCTTCTGCCAGAATATTTTTTAACTTCTCCTTTCTCCTGAGTCGCCTACTGCCAGCCTATTTTTTAACTTCCCCTTCATCCTGAGTCGCTATCTCGAATATGAGTGAAAACCCAGGCTGTTTCTGAGACCAAATGTGTAAATGCATGTGTCAGCATATTCTGTATCGTGGGAAGGAGGGACAGGTTCTCAGTCAGAGCCAGGCTCTGTGATAAGGATTCTGAGGCCAGACCCATGCAGGTCACTTGCCGGCACTACAGTGACCGGCTGGCGTGGAAGGGGGTATTTGGTTTTGGCACTATAGTGACCAAGCAGCGCTAAGGGAATACAGGACCAGAGAAAACTCCGGCGACAATGGGTTAAGGAGTGTCAAAGCTGCTAGTATAAAAGTATTGTGAAGCAGTGCCATTCTCATGTTTGGCAGTAAAAATCTACTACATATCTACTCCATACCTTCCCTTGACAGGCAAGCTCATGGCGTTTACAATCCAAAGAATCAGCACTCATACAACTGCTCAACACCACATTCCTACAAAAACTCACACACTACACACATAAACCAAAAAAATAACCAACTAAGATCCAATAGAACAAACTATACAATATACACAGCACTTGCAGGCCAGGTCAAGTAAGGCGAAGCAGCTCAGCGGGATAGGCGGATCGGAAGAGGTGGGTTTTTAGAGCACTTTTGACCTGGGGCAGAGTGTCAAAATGATGGACTGAGAGAGGGAGACTATTCCAGGTTACAGGTCCAATATAGGAGAAGGCACTTTCTGGAGTTTTTTAAGCAGAGTGTCAGGGATGCCAGCAAGAAGAGAATTTCCATAGTCGAGACGAGACAGAAAAAGTGATGTGATGAGCGTTTTGGTGGCCTGCTAAGAAAGATAATGACAAATGGTACTAATTTTCCTTAACTCGTAATATGCTAACTGACAGACTTTGTTGACAGGAGCTCTCATTGACAGATCATCGTCAAACATGACGCCTAAATTTGTAAGAGACTGAGAGAAGACGATGTCACTGTGACCAACGGTTAGTTTGAGGGCCTGATCCGATTTGCCTCTGCCGCCCACCAGGAGTGCTTCAGTTTTTGAGGCATTGAGTTGGAGCTTGTTCCTGGTCATCCACTGTTTCACGTCAGAGATACAGTGTTCGCTGGTAAAAAGAAGAGAGTGGATTTGACTGGGATGGGAGGAGTTGTAGAGCTGGGTATCATAAGCAAATTCACTGTGAGAGACTGAATGACTATCAATTACATTGGAGAGTGGTTGGGTGTACAGTAGAGGACCTAGAACAGAGCCCTGAGGGACTCCGTACTTGAGAGGTGTAGGATCAGAAGCAAAACCCGAGATCGAAACAGTCTGTCTACGTTCTGAGAGATATGAATGCAGGAAAGAGAGTGCTAAGTTCTCAATGCCAAAAATGTTTCTAAGACGGATGAGAAAAATTCCATGGTCTATTGTCAAACATGGCACTCAAGTCTAACAGAGTAAGAAGAGAAACTTTGAAATCATCAGAAGCAACGAGAAGATCGTTTAGAACACGGTGCAAAGCTGTTTCAGTGGAATGGTGAGCACGGTATGCGGATTGAAAATGGGCCAAAAGGTCATACTGGGACACGTGCTCCAGCAGCTGCTGCAAAGCTAACTTCTCTAACAATTTTGACAGAAAAGAAAGATTGGAGACTGGCCTATAATTACTAAGTTTGTTTGGATCCAGGTCCTGCTTCTTCAAGTGGGTGGGAGGTGTCCAGTTACATTCTGTGAGCTTTGCTAAGTACTTTATACCTGTACATGGACTGAAAGTAGTCCAATGGTTTTGAAACACAGGGGCTGGCTCTTCAAATGATCTTATCTGTACCCTTCCTTTGTGTGGCTCGGAAACATTCTCACCCAAACAGACAATACCACTATAGACGATAGCACAAGTTCAACATACGGTCAGAGCTGCTCTATGCCCCCCTCATCAGCTGGACCCCCTGGCTACTGGGCTTTTGGGGGCCTGCTCCAGTAGCCTAGAAGGCATTTGTCAGTTACATATGGATAGTGTACATGCGCATTCAATTAGAGATGACAGAACAGAGTCTTTCTCGGCCCCTATGAGACAACTGAGAAAAAGACATACAGTGTACCTTCCCACTTCAAAAACATGTATGCACAGGTGTTTTCCTGTACCATCCCTTTAACTTTCTCTTAATTTTTCTCATCTCTTCTTTCAAAGTCCTGCAGCAATGGGGGAGGGGGAAAGCAACAGGTGGGAGGTGACCACTGGAAGTCATAGTCTGGAACCTGCATGCAGGCAGCCTTTATCAAGTGGTGGCCCATCCTCGTACCCAGGGTTTATAGCTCAGTGAACTGGCTCATGGAAGAAGGAAAGTTGGTCAGCTGCACACGTGCTATAGAGACAATCAGAAGCAAGATCTGAGATGGTGTGGCACTGGACCCCTCAAGCTTCAGGAGGCAGCACAGGATCGCAGCAAGCAATAACTCGCAAGGCATCCGCAGTGCTGGAGGAGCATTGCCAGCATCTGCAGCAGCCTGTGAGCAGCAACACAGAGCAGCGGCAGGCCCTGTGACAGCCACAGACTTCCAGTAGCCCACCAGCTTTAAACTTTGCTGCTCCAAAGTAGATCTGCAGAGCAATCAAAGGACCCATAGGCATGGGTGCAGAACCAGTCATCCTATACCACCCATTACCACCCACCCTGCTCAATCCTGTACCGTCCATAGCTGCCCACTCCACTTAGCTGTTGCTTGACTCAATTTTTCTACAAATTGCACAATCCTTACAGGACTGAGGAATGAAATGCAAGAATGACTTACAGGACCTTAAGAGTCAAGCAAGAGACAGCCAAAGAAAAATAAGATGTCAAGTGTGAGATCTGTGTCAGGGCAAGTGCTCAGCTGAGGGACAAAAGAAACACTTCTAAGACTGCCTCAAGGACCTAAACATCTACACCAGCACATGGGAGTTGCTTGCCCCTGACCTGCCAACCTGACGAAATAAGCTTACCATTCAAGTGCACGCAACAGAAGTCAGATACACTGCAGTAGCATAGAGGAAATGCACAGCGCAAAAGGCTCTTGCCACCTGCACTACCACTGCAGCACCCAACCTCCTGTGCCTCACATGTGGGCGAACTTTCTGGGCCTGGAATGGCCTCATCAGTCACCTCCAGACCTGCCATCACACATCTTCCACCTCTCACTGAAGTTGTGGTCATCTTCTATACTGAAGGATGAACATCGTCACATAAAGAATATGAAAAGTGTACATAAGAATTATGACAATAACGATGATGATGATATAAGGGGGAAAGAAAAGAAAAAAACTAAACTGTCTGTCATTTTTTGTGGCCAACCCTGAACGTGTAATACTATGGTGCACAAAAAATATTTTTTAAAGATATCAAAGGTAAATGATGAACTGTGGACTTTATCCTATGAGTACTCAGGGAATCCACTATTTAAGTAACGAAACCACACACACACACACACACACACACACACACCCATTCACACCCACTCACTCACACACACACACACACACACACACACACACACGCGCACACACACACACACACACACACACACACACACACACACTCACACACACCTGCCTACACACACACACACACACACACACACACACACTCACACACACACACACACCCACACACACACACACACTCTTACAGAGTCTCAATCTGACCTCCTCTAAAAGATCTTTAAAGGTATGTACGTATGTAGGTAGGTATGTGGGTGGGTATGCAGGCAGGCAGGCAGGCAGGCAGGCAGGCAGGTAGGCAAATAACTATTTTTGTTGTTCAGGCCTACCCACCAACCCTTTGTTTGGATGGATGGATGGATGGCGTTTTACGACCTATCAGGCTTTGTAGGTTATATGAGGCCATTAAGCAGGAAAATCACTTGAACAGTTTAGAGTAAACGCAAAGCAAGTCACAGTGTCCCTAGTTATTTGCCTCTTACGAATCGTGTAGGGAGACGTGGTGGGTCAATTCTTACCCCAAACCCACAGAGGGTGAGGAGGGGAGAAGGAAGGGAGGAGGGAGGAGGGAGGAGGGAGGAGGGAGGAGGGAGGAGGGGAGGAAGGGTGGGAGGAAGGAGGAGAAAGGGAGGAGGGCGGAGGAAGGGAGGAGGGCGGAGGAAGGGAGGAAGGAGGGAGGGAGGAGGAAGGAGGGAGGGGGGAGGAAGGAGGATGGATGGATGGATGGTGTTTTACGGCCTATTGGCCTTGAAGTCTATGTAAGGTCACTAAGCACAAAAATCACTTCAGTAATGATGAGGGACATATCGGTGCAGCTGGCTGGCTGGCTGGCTGGCTGGCTGGCTGGCTGGCTGGCTGGCTGGTTAGATGGAGTTTTAAGACATATCAGCTTTTCTAGGCTATTCAAAGCCAATGGTCAAGAAAAACCATTAGAGCTGGCTAGAATAAAAGCAAATCATGATTTCCCTAGTTATTCACTGTTTACAAATCTTGTAGATGTGGTGGTCCATTCTTAATTCCAACCCACAGGGTTGTATGAAGCTGTGTGAAGTTGGAAAAAGAACCCTTATTGGACAAGTCAGTTATGCAGGCAAAGTGAAGTACAGAATGAGTAAACAGGCACCTGACAACTTTTACCCAGCATATGCTCAATGAAAGGATGTCTACTTCAAAGATGTATGCAGGAGAAACTCACCTCTTTCCGAAAGAAAAGTGCTGATGGAAGTGGGCACAACACAAGTCAAAGACAGGCCAAAGCACACCCATCAGTACAACCTCAACATGCACGGATGTGATCTGCTAGACCAGAAAGTGTCCTACTACAGCATCTTTGAGAGGAAGACCTTGAAATGATGGGGAAAAACTGTTCTTCAGGCTCATTGAAATAGGCCAGGTCAACGCTGTCACCCTCTAGTCTGGCCAGCAGGGAGGGATTAAGTCTACAAGCCTGCAGAGCTTCAAAGCTACAGCTCCAATCTCAACTCACTGAGAGGGCTGCAGTGACCCTGCCATACCCACAGCCTGGAGCAGACACCAGGAGACAGCCTGAAAGACCATCCAGTGCCAGCCCCATGGAGTCCAAGGTCTTGGACACATTGTCTCCTCCGCAAAGCGTGACCATGACTATCTTCTGTTCAACACCCGCTCTGAGAAAGAGAACACACTTCATCCACCTTCAATGTGGAAACCAGCCTCATTTGCACCTAAAGGACTGCTTTGAAAACTATCATAAGGCATCAAAATCCATGTCCTTTTGTAAATAGGTGTACAGAACAGAGGAAGAAGAAGTAGTAAAATAACTTCAACCTGATTCTTGATTTACAATTCCATGACTGTTACTTTGTTCAGCAGTTGGACTGTTCTGAAAATCCATTCTCAATGACTGTCAGATATTGTCTTGTAATTCTGAATGGACCTTTCTCAATGGATTACTGTTGCGTGGTGATGTGATGGAAATGATCAGCCTGATGGATACTGATGGATATTGTTTGGTAAGTTCAAAATCTGCATGTTCCTTTTTCTAGTTTTAACAAGCCTGTCATAGTAACCATAATTTATCAAATTTCAGGGTTTTTACTATAAACTTTTTAATTCATCTTGTAGGAAATTCATTTTCCTTTAGAATGACATGCCACATGATGTATGTTACATTTTATGTGCAGGTACAATACACTCTGAAAATAGCATTCCCAAGTTTGTTTTCTCTCTCCCAAAAATAATTATGTAGCGTTGTGTAAATTCCGGATATGGAAAGAGTTAAGACTCACTAGTATCATCACAGACAGCTGGGAACACCTTGCTGATGACTGCAGCAGTTGGAAAGGCACTGTCAAAGAGAACATGGGGGGATGAAGTTGAAAGAAATTGGTGCCTTGTGAACATGGATGGGTTGATAGAGTTTATAGCCTGTCAGCCTTTGTTGGCTTTGTATGGCCATTAAGCATGAAAATCACAAGAATAGTTTAGAGTAAATGCAAGTCAAGTCTCAATGCCCCTATGTATTTGCCTCTAATGAATCACATAGGGAGACGTGGTGGGTCTATTCTGGGAAAAGCTTCCATAAACGCACCAGACTAGTGGATGCATCCGAGGAGGGGTGTGTGAGAAAGACAGCAAAGAGTGTGGGAAACACAAACTGGTGGGACACAATATCTGACTGGCTGCATTTTTACTTCTTTCTTTTTTTTGTCGTAAGATTCTTTTGTCATTCTGTATATGAATCACTGTGAATTCACTGAGAATTAACCAACCAAGATCGTTTGCCATTCAGATGCTGTTGCTTGCTAGTTTGTATGGCCCAGCAGCTTGGCTGTCTTTCCACATCCCCTTCCTTGGAAGAGTCCACTAGTGTGGCCCGTTCATGGAAGCTTTTCCCTATTCTGACCCCCAACCCACAGTAGACAAGAGCCAATTGTAGCCTCATATCAGCCCTCAGAGTTTGTTCGTGGAGGGTGCAGCAAAAACTCCTTTGCCAGAATGGAGCTATGCAGTCACTCCAGCTGTTGTCTCCAAGCCATTCCTGTCTTCTGAGACAGATGGTTGCCTACTACATGACTTACTGGAGTTTGGAGCATTCTTCCAGGAACCTTCAGTTCCAACCAGAGTGCTTAGAACTTGATTTTTCATGAACTGTCAATGAGTTTTTATATGGTGCAAATTTACTGACAAATATGCAAAAATGTTTTACAGATAACATCAATTAAGACTACTGGTTTTTTATGTCCAGTTGTCCAACAGAATTATCTAGATAATATAGGAAAGGCACCAATAAATTGGGGTCATCACATACCATCACCACAAATGGTTTCCAATTCTCATTATCAATGCAGTTTCTGAGACAATGCCAACATTGGGTTATTTGAATCTGATGTTAATGGAAGGACAGATGGACATATCCATTCAAAGGAGAAAAATGTACCACCATTGACAACAAGTTTGAAAAACAATGATTGCACTTGACTGCAAAAGTAATGATACTACTTTCATTCAGACTTTGATTCACTGATTTCTACTGCTTTCTTGTCCATAACATAATGTGAGGGAATATGGCAGAGTACAAATACAGTGATAAGGAATAATTTTTTTAAATATATGTAATGTTTTAGAGGGATGAGGGTACATTAACTGCCAACGTTACGTACACAATTAGGTCAGAAAATGCACCCTTTTCATTATTCTCATTCTACTACTTGCTTCGCACACACACACACACACACACACACACACACACACACACACACACACACACACACACACACACACACTCACACACACCCACCCACCCACACACACACACTCTTACAGAGTCTCAATCTGACCTCCTCTAAAAGATTTTTAAAGGTATGTACGTATGTAGGTAGGTATGTGGGTGGGTATGCAGGCAGGCAGGCAGGCAAATAACTATTTTTGTTGTTCAGGCCTACCCACCAACCCTTTGTTTGGATGGATGGATGGATGGATGGCGTTTTACGACCTATCAGCCTTTGTAGGTTATATAAGGCCATTAAGCAGGAAAATCACTTGAACAGTTTAGAGTAAACGCAAAGCAAGTCACAGTGTCCCTAGTTATTTGCCTCTTACGAATCGTGTAGGGAGACGTGGTGGGTCAATTCTTACCCCAAACCCACAGAGGGTGAGGAGGGGAGAAGGAAGGGAGGAGGGAGGAGGGAGGAGGGAGGAGGGAGGAGGGGAGGAAGGGTGGGAGGAAGGAGGAGAAAGGGAGGAGGGCGGAGGAAGGGAGGAGGGCGGAGGAAGGGAGGAAGGAGGGAGGGAGGAGGAAGGAGGGAGGGGGGAGGAAGGAGGATGGATGGATGGATGGTGTTTTACGGCCTATCGGCCTTGAAGTCTATGTAAGGTCACTAAGCACAAAAATCACTTCAGTAATTTAGAGTAAACGCAAATCAAGTCACGGTGTCCCTAATCATTCGCCTCTTACAAATCGCGTAGGGAGATGCGGAGGGTCAATTCTTACACCAAACCCACAGGGAGACTTTGTTTGGAGGGCCATGTTACCTCAATCAGAACTATATACTTTTCAGCCTAAGGATGAGAATGATGATGATATAATGTGTAAAGCTGTTTGAGACCCAAACATCTGTGAAAATATGCATTATAAAACCTCATCTTTACCTTTGACATGCCTGGATACTCCAGATCCTAAAGAGCATCTGCTGGTCTTCCAACCAGTCATGGGTATCTTCCTTGCCCTTCAGTCTGTCCTGAAGGTAAAAAGAGGGAAGTTCCCAGAACAGAAGCAAACTCCTGCAGTACAGAGACAAGAACAATTTCAAGTCCAAAGATGGGGATTAAATCTGCAACCTGCTGCTTGTAGCTCACCTTTGACCTTTCTTTTGCAATGCTTTTGCAACAGGTTACATGCCAAAGTAGGAGGAATAGTGACAAAGTTATGTACCACTGTTACGGTGATTTGAGAAAGAAGGCTTTAAAATTTAGGCAGTTATTATTTCAGTGGCATAGTGTTGTCATCGTGATGGCTATTTTGAATGGAATATATAGGCTGACCAGCTGGATAACTGCCAAAGGAAAAGGCTCAGAGAAGATAGGTAGGGAGAATATAGAAGATTAGGGGGGAAAAGGTTGGGTGGCCATGTGTGTGTGTACATGTGAAATACAGAGACTCACAAATTCACACATAGAGCAATGCCATTTATGAGGGCAAACACAACAAAGCCATTTATGAGGGCCAACACAACAAAGCCATATATGAGAGCCAACGCAAACAGAATCATTCAGTGACCACTCCTCGACCGCCAAGAGTGTGGAAATTTCCAGGCACAGAGCTAACACTGTGCATGCTCCAACACCCATGGCACTCTCCACAACCTTCGTTACCACTCCATCCTCATAAGAGATTGCATTGGATTGGATTGATGGTGTTTTACGGCCTATCAGCCTTTGTATGCTATATAAGGTCATTAAGCACGAAAATCACTAGAACAGTTTAGAGCAAACGCGAATCATGTCACGATGTCCCTAGTTATTCGCCTCTTAGGAATTGCATAGGGAGACGCAGTGGGTCAATTCTTACCCCAAACCCACAGGGGGATCCTCAGGAGAGCAGACAGATGCCATGCCTCTCTCCTCAGAGCAAGTATACCTTTTTTTCCTATGGTTCTCCTCCTCATGCCCTTCCAGTAAATCTTCTAATAAACATTCCCAATTTTGACACTGGTAATTTCCTGACGGTTAACTTTTAACTAAAGGCCAGAAAGCCTTTGATTTTGGTGTTAGTCGTGTGTTTTTTTTCTTCTTATTTATACTGACTGTTAACTTTTTTAGATTTAATTTCTCCCATTCCAATTTTGATATGATTGTTTTCACAGACCTGAGTCTACTGCAATGCATCTCATCTGGGCTTGCACAGATACCTAATTATAACATGTATATGAGTGTGCATGTGTGTGCAGCAGAGCAGTAACTTGACATCTGGGCCTGTATTCAGACACTAAATATTGTCCATTACTGATCCAGACTTCCTCTGCTTTGGTCAACATCTTTTGTCAGTTTCCAGGAGTGGCATGTTGTAATGAGCATTGTAAACATTTTCCTTTCTGTAGCTGTGTATAGATACTGTTCCCATTGACATACCCATTCACTGTCCATTGCAACTGGTCACCCTCCAAACAATTACCTCTTCATAGCATATCCTTGTGCAGATAACTTTACTAGAGCCCACCTAGCTTATTTTCCATGTCCATGTACCACATGGACAACTGTCATTGTCAAGGGTCCACAGTGACTCTGGGATGGAAAGATGCTTTTTCCATCTAGATCTTT
>JAWQFJ010018187.1:0-17802 GCA_034096865.1 Theodoxus fluviatilis
TATGAGGGCGGCCTTCTGGCGCAGTGACTGCGTTTTCACATGCCATTACCTGCGTGATGTTCGAGTTTGTCGTGTCAATGACACCTTTGGCATCAACAAGTTGGTTGTTGCGGGTTCTGCTCCGTGTTTGATGGTGAGTGGTTTTCTGTCTGGTCAGGTGTTAGTGCACAACCCGCCTCCCATTGCTGGGCAATCATATCTCTGGTTTGTCTACTGGTATAGTATGGAGGGTAAACACTAAGAAATTTAAACTAATTTCTATGTTTTCCTGACATACTTACCAGTAGACAAATTATTGTCCCACCCACTTCCCCGTTTGTGCATTTGCTCGGGTTATCTCAGCATTGTCAAAGTGAATGAGATGTGCTGCCTGCAGGCTTATGTACACATGGCAGGTGCGGGCATTGGGAGTTACCTCCCTTGCCACGGCCTGCCTGCTGGTGTATCAAGCAATCGGATTAGCCGTTGCAGGATGGCACATGTGGGTCAGATTTTTGCAAATTCTTTTTTCGAGGTCAAAAGGTCAAAATATCACTGGTTGTCTACTGGTAAGTATTTAGGGAAAACAGAGAAATTAGTTAAAATTTCTTCAATTTACACACACACATACTTACACACGTACATGTACTTATCTTGTCATGCACATCTGTTGCAGCCCTTGTTTGGATTGATCAAAGCCAAGCTGGAGCTGATCACCCATGCCTACTTTGAGGAGCGGGACTTCAGCCATGTAGACCTGCTGCGGGACACCTACAACAACCTATGTAGCTCCATCTCAGAGTCCTGTCTCATTGACAGCTCCCAAATCTTCCACGGTGAGAGAGAGAGAGAGAGAGCGAGAGAGAGAGAGAGAGAGAGAGAGAGAGAGAGAGAGAGAGAGAGAGAGAGAGAGAGAGGGAGGGAGGGAGGGAGGGAGGAGGGAGGGAGAGATAGAGAGCGAGAGAGAGAGAGAGAGAGAGAGGAGAGGGAGGAGAGAGAGGAGAGAAAGGAGAGAGAGGGGAGGGAGGGAGGGAGGGAGGGAGGGAGGGAGGGAGGAGAGAGAGTAGAGAGAGAGAGAGAGAGAGAGAGAGAGAGAGAGAGAGAGAGAGCACTGCAGGACACCAATAACAATCTGTGTAGCTCCATCTCTGAGTCCTGTCTCAATCAGACACACACATACACACACACACACACACACACACACACACACACACACACACACACACACACACACGCACACACAGACCGGGGTGGGGGGTGGGGGCTGGGGGGGGCAGCATAACAAGGGGTCATGGTAAGGGGGTCAGTTGATTTTGGACCAAGACACTGTGCTGCTGAAGATGAGACTGCAGAGCAAAGTGAAATGTTCAGAGCCTTTGGCAACTAGTGCTGTCCAAATCTGTTGCTGCCTCTATGCATCATGTTAACACACTAGCTGTCAAGCATACAAACGGAGAGGCACAGACAGACACAGAGACAGACAAACAACAGCTGACAGAATTGGACATTAATCCACAGCTATCAATTCAGTTCAGTTCAGTCTCTTAAACCTGAGATGGGTTGTTGAGGCACCACTAATGACTTTCGGACAATCTTCCTCCATCGATCTCTATCCTCTGGCTCGCTGTGAGTCAGCAAAGGTCAAGCCTGTCCACTCTTTGATGTTGTCTTCCCACCTCTTTCTCTGCCTGCCTCTCCTTCTCCCACCTGGTACGGTACCTTGCAGGATGGTCTTGGCCAGCCCACTGCCTCTTGACACGTGACCGTACTACTTCAGCTTTTTGCTTTTCACGATTGAGAGCAGGTCTTCGTACTGTCCAAATGCTCTCCTGATCCTGTTGCTGACTTCCTCATTCGTGACATGGTCTTTATATGAGATGTTCAGAATCTTGCGGTAGCATCTCATTTCCAGGGCTTGTATCCGTCTCTGTAGTTCAGATGTGAGTGTCCAGGACTTGCATGCATACAAGAATACGGAGATGGCCAGCGTGCGCATGAGCCTGATCTTCGACGCGAGAGTGATATTTCTGTCACGCCATATTGGCTTCAACTTTGCCAATGCTGCTGTTGTTTGTGCTATCCTGGACAGTATCTCTGGTTTGGACCCTTCATCAGTCACAATAGATCCCAGGTATTTGAAGTTGTTCACAGCTTCCAGTTTTTGGCCCTTCCCTTTGATTTCCATTTTGAAGCCCTGAGGGTTGTTCATCATCACCTTGGTCTTCTCGGCGCTGATCTCCATGCCATATGCCTGTGAGGTCTTGTCCAGGTGCTCGACAAGACTAGTCAGCTCCTCTTCACTTCCTGCTAATCCATCAATGTCATCAGCAAAACGTAAGTTGGTGATCTTTCTGCCACAGATGCTGATTGATCCTTCGTGGTCTGCTAGGGCATCAGTCATTATCCTTTTGAGGAAGAGGTTGAAGAGTGTGGGGGAGAGTAGACAGCCCTGTCTGACTCCGACCGTTGTCCTGAACCATTCGCCTGTGGTACCATTGAACAGGACTGCGCTGGTCGCTCTGTCATAGAGATGTTTGACGACTTTGATGATCTTGGAGCTGATGTTGTAGCTTCTCATTGTAGCCCACAGCGCAGCATGCCAGCCTCTGTCAAATCAGGCAAGAGATTTTTCCGTTAATTAATGGAAATCCGTTAATTCTGAAGCTCCAGGGGCACGTCCGTTCCGAGCGGGCTGTTTAGTTGAGCCGCACTGCTACACGATGCTGGGGTTAGAAGTGGGTCAAGCAATCTTAAAATAACATTTGACGCGAGGAGCCTGCCGGCGCAGTACCTCACGCCAAAGCTAGCTTTCTAAATACCTCTGCTTTTTAATTAATCAACCTTCCTGTGCTCCTTTGTGCTGCATGAATTAAACTATTTCAGCAGAAAAGAGCAGAAATTCTGCTTTATGATGATATGCGTCATGCATAGACTACGAATTGTGGATTGTATGCAATCCGTCTTCAACGGCAGGCTTCAGCGCAGCATAGTTTCACAGCGTGGCTGGCAGCTGGCTATTTACTCCAACTCCGAACAAACACGGTCGTGAGCATGCAGTTGATATGACTTATATTTTTCAAGCAACAGACACAGTAACATTCATACACTCAATCTGTCTTATCAGAAAAACGGAAGGTTTTTCCCAATGGCGTGGAGAGAAGTCTTTGCACTCCATGTGATATTGTGCCAGGTAAGTTTCCACTCAGTCCCTCTCTCTCTCTCTCTCTCTCTCTCTCTCTCTCTCTCTCTCTCTCTCTCTCTCTCTCTCTCTCTCTCTCTCTCTCTCTCTCTGTCTCTCTCTCTGTCTCTCTCTCTCTCTAACTCTCTGTCTCTGTCTCTCTCTCTCTCTCTCACTCTCTCTAACTCTATCTCTCTCTCTCTGTCACTCTGTCTTTCTCTCTCTGTCTCTCTCTCTCTCTGTCTCTCTCTCTCTATCTCTCTCTGTCTCTCTCTCTCTGTCTCTCTCTCTCTCTCTCTCTCTCTCTCTCTCTCTCTCTCTCTCTCTCTCTCTCTCTCTCTCTCTCTCTCTCTCTCTCTCTCTCTCTCTCTCTCTCTCTCTCTCTCTCTCTGTCTCTCTCTCTCTGTCTCTCTCTCTCTCTCTCTCTCTCTCTCTCTCTCTCTCTCTCTCTCTCTCTCTCTCTGTGTCACTCTCTCTGTCACTCTCTCTCTCTCTCTCTCTCTCTCTCTCTCTCTCTCTCTCTCTCTCTGTCTCTCTCTGACTCTCTCTCTCTGTCTCCCTCCCTCCCTCCTTCCCTCTCCCTCACTCTCTCTTGTCAACATGAGTTGGGCACACTCGATCATAAGCTGAGTCCGCTTTCGAGAAAACGGGAAAACAAACAAATACTGTATACAGCTGCAAAGATGTCAATAAATGTACTCCAGAAGTAACCAACAAATGAACGTTGTGGAAATTCTGGTTTAGTCCAAATGAAGCACATATATCCAACGGCATGTAGACACAGCGCGAGCGATCGCGAGCGTAGTTCAACACTACATGAAGTGTTCAGCTTCAAAAATCACACACAGACATCCAAGGGCGTTTTCAGGGAAAAGAAGAAATCTGCTGTAATATGGAATGCAGCCGCATGTCTCTTAACTCACTAGCAACGTAGGTTTTTAAAGCATTTTCAAAAATCTAACAAAAAAAGAAAGCCATGAAATAATGACAAAAGCTATATATCAAATAAAAGATATTTATTCACTTAATTCAAACAAATCATGATCAAAATGTTTCAATGTGCATGATTTGAGTTATATCTACTGAAATAATGCATGTAATCAGCAAAATAAAAAATAAAAAAAAATTCAAAAATCGTCAGTCAAGTTGCAAGAATTGAAAAATGCTGGAATGGTGCCTTCAAAAAAAATAAATCTGAAATGCAAAAACAATGCCAATATATTTACCTATATTCTGATAGCATTTGCAATATAAAAAAGGCACCTAGAAAAGAAAAATCACTATATAAATTGATAGATTTTCACGGAAAAGTAGTTGTCGGCCATTTTTGCAAAACATAGGGTGTTCACATAAAAAATTCACTGATTCAAACTCCCCTCAAAAGAAATTATAAAGAAAGGTAACTCACTGTGGAAATATGGTTACTACATTATTCTAAACTGGAGTTGCCTCCCTTAGACCATTGGTGAAAATACAGGAATGTTTTGTAGGCAACGCCCCATATGGGGCGTTACGTCTCCAGAGAGTTAAAAGGTGTACACCAAATACATTCAATATGAGCTTTTGGGAAACTGCAGCAGTGTTAATAAACGAGCATGATTCCCAAGCGAAAATACATAGAACAAAGAGGCCGTGAATCAGTTCAGGCGCGCTGCGGGATGCCTACGTGACCAGTGTCCTCCTGTAGAGATACATAGTTTCGCTTCAACTAAACAGCTCGATTCAGCGCCTTTTGGACGGCCGTGGGGGCCATTCTCGTGATTCGCACAGATCCCTTGAGAAAATTTGGGTGGGTGTGTGTGTGTGTGTGTGTGTGTGTGTGTGTGTGTGTGTGTGTGTGAGGTTTTGTATATAAGGCTATAAGCGTAGCGTCTGTAAGCTGACATTCACTTCGGTCTGACGTCACGTGTGCCCGGAAGTTGGTAGAGGTTACCCGCTTATCTATTTTTAGATCGCGTCGTTCGCTGCTTGCCTGCAGATGCTGATGTAGTTCTCAAACGGTTTTAGAATGAGAAAACATTGATGACAATGAATAGCGCGTACAGGTGAAAACATTGAAAGATAGCGCGCTATTCTGGCCATTTACAGGAAATGTAGGTCTCAAATGGTTTGAAAATGAGAGACATTTTGAGGATGACCGTGTTTGGGAATATAGTTCGTCTGCTGGACGCGATCGCCATCTTGATCTTTCTCGACACCTGCTTCAACCGATAAAAATGCTTTGGAAGCTGAAACCGAGTGAGATAGCGACATCAAGAGAAATAGACAAAGAAGGAAATGTAAAAAACTGTTGGAGTTTCGAATGGATGGAAGAAAAAGTTACCCTTTCTGGTGATATTGAAGTGAAAGTTGGCGACACGATCGCCAAAGTGAACTCAGCTGGGAAAGCAGTTTGCAGTTTGTGCAACGATGAAGTGATAAACTACGCCAACAACGGTAAAAAAAAGCTTTGTACAACACCTGACATCCAAATGTCACGTTGTGAAGGTGGCTGCAAAATGATCTACACAACGATATGAGCTTATCACAATACAAAACATAACAGTGTGATAAATAAAATAGACATACTACCTATTTATTTATGTATTTATTTATAAATTTTTTAAGTACCTTAATTTTTGGACTACAAGGCGCTACCGAATATAAGGCGCACCCCCTAAATAAAATAAAAAACACCATGTTTCAATCATTCATAGGGCGCTACCAAATATAAGGCGATTCATCAGAACACATACTTAACAAACAGAAAAGAAATGAACATGGTGCGGAAACCAACCATTGAATCTAATCCAACAAACAGAAGTAAGAATGAAAGTAAACAAGGAGACGTTGAAAAAGCATGAGAATCATTAAAAAAGTAAATTAATATCACGTCAGCTGTGGGTGTGTTGTTTTTTTTAGTTGTTTGAAATATATTTCAGTCATACATAAGACGCAATCGAATATAAGACGCATATCTGAAAATTGGAGAGAAAAAAGTATCGCCTTATAGTCCGAAAGTTACGGTAAAGGTACATTTTATGGTAAGGAAACTTAAGAGCCTCAAATACAAACCATGAATTTCAACAATTATAATCTGGTGTTTGCTCATCAAAAATGTTGTTCTGGACTTGCCACAGCTGTCAGGAGAGTGACTTTTTAAAAGTCAAAATTGTGAAAACTCTTCAGCTTCAGGGGGCTCTGACCCCCTGACCCCCGCAAGGGGCTTTACCCCTCTACCCTACTGGGGGCTTCCGCCAGCCCCCTGACCCCCGCTAATTTTTTCAGTTAATTTCACAAATTCAGGATCTCATGCCTGCAAATGCTTTCTTAAAGTCTATAAAGACATGGTACAGATCTTGTTGGTGTTGTAGATGTTTCTCACACAGGACTCTCAGATTGAAGATCTGTTCGGTGGTGCTCCTACCTGGTCTGAAACCTGCCTGCTCTTCAGCATTGATTTTCTCTGCCTGAGGTTTTAATCTGTTCAGCGGTAGTTTCAGCATGACCTTGTTGGGATGGCTGATGAGGCTGATTGTGCGGTAGTTCTGGCACATTTGCAGGTTTCCTTTCTTGGGCAATGTAATCACTGGGGACTGTGTCCATGGGGTTGGCCAATCTCCCGTCTGCCAGATCTTATTGCAGATCTTAGTGAGTGCATCAATCATTGCGTCGCCTCCTGCCTGGATGAGTTCCCCTGGAATGTTGTCAACCCCAGCTGACTTCCTTTCTTGAGGGACTTAACTGCTGTCTCCACCTCTTCTCGAAGAATTGAGTAGTTGTCCTCCTCTGTAGTCTGAGGACAGTTCAGTACTTTAGGATCTCCTTTGGTGTCATAGTTGTACAGCTCAGAGCAGTACTCAGTCCAGCGTTTCATGATTTCGCGTTCTTCTGTGAGACAAATCCCGCTCTTGTCTTGTATGGTGTTGACCCGCCCTTGTTTGGTCGCTGTAAGGTCTTTGACTATCTGGTATGCTTTCTTGGTGTTATTCTTCTGGAGGTTCTCCTCAACTGCATCACATTGCTGTTTGATCCACTCCTCCTTGGCACTTTTCATGGCCTTCTTGACCCTGTTGTTGGCCTCTCTGTACTTACTTGCTCCATCTGCTGTACCCTTCTTTTTCTTCAGTTCCCTTCTCTCATCGCACATGTTCAAAATTTCTGCAGTGACCCATGGTTTCTTTGTTGGATGGTGTTTTCCTAATAACTGCCCAGCTGTCTCTATCACTGCCTCATTGAAGATGTTGGTCACTGTGTCGAGGCCTTCTTCGTCACCCAGAACTAAAAGCGGTGCAAACTTCCCTCCAATCATCGCTTTGAAGGATTTATCAACCTCAGGGTCTTTCAACCTTTCAAGGTCAAATCTAAGCCTGGTACCTTTCTGCTTGCTGATATTTTTAAGGCTCAGACGGAAGTTCATCATCAGCAAGTCGTGGTTGCTTCCAATGTCTGCTCCTGGATAGCTACGTGTCTTTGCAATGTTAATGCTGGACTTGAAGCACTTCTTTACTAAGATGTAATCAATTTGACTGTGTGCTGTCCATTTGGGTGGTGCTAAGTCCACCGTCAGGACGTATTGTGCGGGCCAAGAGTGTTTGCCAGTATAAGGTAGTTGTAGCTGGCGAACTCCAGAAGTCTCAGGCCTCTGTCGTTGGTATCTGTGTTGCTGTACTGTCCACAAACGTCATGCCAAGCCTTCTTTGCCTCGCTTCCCACTTTGGCATTCCAGTCTCCCTGCACGACCAGGATGTCTTTTTTTGGTACTTGATCCAGCACCTCTTGCAGCTCGTTGTAAAATGTCTCTATTTCCTCATCTGAGTAGTCTGTGGTTGAAGCGTACACCTGCACGATGGTGATGTTGAATGGTGTTGCTCTAAGTCGAATGGGGATGATCCGACTCGAGACTGGTCGGCAGCCCATAACACAAGATGTTATTCCTCTGTGGACAAGAAATTCTACTCATGTTCATGTCTGTCCTTTCTACCGCTGTAAAACAGCTTGTGCCTTTCATGGGTTGACGTTTCCCCAAAGTTTGTCCATCTCACCTCACAAAGTCCAAGAATGTTCCATCGGTATCTTGCCATCTCATGCATAAGCTCTTCGATGTTTCCTTCTGCATGCAACGTTCTGATGTTCCATGTGCCTGTTGCAAAATTTTCTCTTCCTCTGATCTTGTCTCTCTTGGCATCAGTAACACATTTATCACCTCCGTCCTGATGTGCAACAGCTATACAATCTAACAATACTCTCAACTTGACTTTACAGGCATTTGACTGATGAATATATTTGTATAATGTTATGGCATCCTTATAGACATTTTCTTTCTCTGCCATTTCAGGATTGTCTGTGAGGGATGTAGTGGCAGCCTACAAACACAAGATTGTGTTGATGTTCAAGCTGTTTCTCTTGGAACGGAGGGTGAGACACTCATCCATGTCAATTATCTTATCGCTGTAACAAACATCTGTTGATGAGTTTAGAATGGGCATCATATTTAGGAGAATGATTTTCTTTTTTCTTGTTTGTCCAAATTACTGTTGTGAAATATTTCAGTCTGTGTATGTGTTGACCTTTCATGTAAGTTCAGATACATTTAACCATCTCTGTTCAAGAATTCTCCCCCCAAAAGACTTGGAATACAGGATACAAGAACACTACTAGATCCCCTCTATTTAGAGAGAAAGAGAGAAATACTACCAGAGCCACTTGATGCACCCCTCACCAGCTGGAACTCCTGTGCTTCTTAAAGATTTTCATCCTAGAGGTGTTACAGGGCTGCAATTTTGGCTGAGTTTTCTGTCTAGAGGTTGCTCAGTCTCCCAGAGGAATATCCTTTCCCGGTGCACCACGATTGGCCTAAATTTGTTTTGCCTAAATTCGTTTCGCCTAATTTCAGTTCGCTTGAATTCGGTTAGCCTACATGTTGTCATAGGGGGTTGTTTCGCCTAAAATCAAGTTTTGCCTAAGGGAGAGTGTGACCTTGCAACACACACAATCAAATCCCAACACGTTTTAATTTGCAATGTGTTACTTTATTTCTAACATTAATAACATCATATAAAATCGCTTGCCCACAGGAATATACACAGTAATTGAATGACATGAAAAAAACACACAAAGAAAGATTTCACAACATGTAGCATCCTCAGTTCATTCTCAAAAATCACATGTGTACTGCATACGAGCAAGCATTGAGGAATGTTAATCGGACATGAGCAGATTTCCTCTTGCAGGAAAAAAATGCAAGAATTTATATTCTAGAGTAATGAAACAATAGGCAATATTCGTGCAGAAAAAACGAAGGGCGATATTAGAGAGTAATGAAACATTAGGCGAAACGACCATTATCATTAGGCGAAACGAGCAAAATTGACGCTAGGTGCAGTGGCAGCGGTTACACCTAAATTTGATGGATTAGGCAAAACAAATTTAGGCCAATCGGCGTGTATCCTCCTTTCCATTTCTTAACCTTTAGGGCGCCACCAATTTTCGTCATTGTTTTACCCCAGAGCCACACATTTTATTATGTGTGGTCAAATTCGACACCATGTTTACTAAAAAAATCATCATTTATTACCTATTCAAGCTTTGAAGTAGATTTTTGGAGGGTGAGTAGAAAAATGGGTGGCCTACATGGTGCAATTAATGAAAATGCCATAGAATGTTTTTTTCAGCTGCTAAAAAATCATGGAACACAGACAACAACAAAAAACAAACAAATTCACTGTGTTTTCCTACACTGCTCTATTTATTCAAGAATACAACAGCTTTTGATGAAAATGCAAAAGTGCATAGAGTCTCCAAGTAATGGAGATACATCTGAAAATGTTTTAGGGTAAAACAAAACAAAAATCCTACAATTACTTTCGCTAGGGAAATCAGCCGAGTCATTTTCATCTGAATCAAGCTTCCACTCCTCTTGATCTACAGACTACAACACATTGGTCGAAGCACGTGCTTGCCCTCTATCCCTCCATCTCCCATCACATCAACGTCAGTAAAGCCTTCGAATTCATATTCTGAGAGTCAGAATCGGAAAATAACTCAACAGGTGCTTCAACTTCTTCATCAGTCGCCATACTGGCAAAGAAAAAAGTCCCGTTCACAAACGACAAAGACGCAACTTTGTGGGAAAATTCGCGGCAGGTTCTCTCGATAGCCAAAATGGTGGATCTCGTTGCCACGTGATCACTGCACAAGACTGGGATATTTTTGAACAACATGACTCAAAGGCCGCGTTAGGCAAGTAAACAGAGCACGTCACTATCGCTCGGCGCACTGGGGAATGTACGCTGTGGCGCATCAATGCGCCGGCGACGTCCTAAAGGTTAATACTCTAATTGTAAACTTCAACAGATCACAACAGCAACAGTTCACATTTCAATCAGAACAACCACTGAAGTGACAGGGAAATTTTGTCAAAATTTCAGCCCTTTAGCACTGCATGGGTGTAACCTGACTTTACCTTGATGCAGACTCGAAAAGCACTGAACCATTAGTTGGGTTGCTATATGGTAGTCACCAAGAGGAACTATGGTTTTGAAAGCCTTGCATTTTCCATTGAAAAGTTTTACTCGACCTGTATCAGATGGATTAGTTATAAACATTGAATTTCTTTTCTTGCCATGGCAGTAAGTGAAAAATGGGCCATTCTGTCAGGTTTCCATGGTATTAACAAGTTTAATCCTGTGGGTTGGTTTTTCCCTATGCATTTTGTAACAGATAAGACTGACTTGCTCTTGATGCAGCCAGCTCCACTGGTATTCTGGGTCAGTGGCCTTGCAAACACTACAAAGGCTGATAGCAGCAAAACCTCATTACCTCTGACAAGGAGGTAATGTTTTCTCAGTTTGTTAATTAGTTACTCTGCAAAATAACTGAAACAATTCAAAACATATCCTGGTGAAATTTGGTGAAAGGTTAGTGTTTCACCCAAGAAAGAATCCAATAAATGTTGAATACAATCTGTTATCTACTTCTGGAATTACAACCAAAAAGAAAAGTTATTGTCAACTGTTTTATGACGTCATATGTGTTCCTTACTCAGAGACGCTTTCAGCCACTAAAATGAACTACACGTTGTAGCATCAGGCCTGGCTAGCAGAACGTGCATGAATTCATTATACAGACCATGGTAGAGAAACTGTAGCTTCCATGATGGAGGTTTGTGCTCTCAGAGTGCTCTGTAGTTTATTTATTCAATCATTCTAGAGCTGCCATGCACTAATGGATTGTACAGAACCACTCAAACAGGAAAATATCATGGAGAGTGCAAGGAAGTCAAAACAGCAATCATGTAGAAGTGAGATGCTGATATGGGCTGTACACATGGGTCACGCTCTGTGCTCTAGCTTTTTCTCTGGCATGCTGCCAAGAATCTGGGCCTATCTAACACTTAATTGATAAATTTGCCCTGTAAGTGCCCCATCTAGTTTACAGAGTCACATTGATGGCATATTGATGGAGTGCTTATGGAGTTTTTGGTCTATGTTTTAACACCTATCACCAAGTGTCACAGAGAGTGAATGAACAAAATTGTTTGATAGAAAATGTTTGTGTTCCACAAATATTTCTGGCAAATGAAATTGAGGAAGCCCCAAAGTCCTAAGGCTCTATCTGTCATTTTTCACCAACCTACACTTTGCTTTTTCATAAAAAGTTTGTCAAACTGACATTTTTCTTGTTAACTGTCTGTGCAAGTTCTAATATTTCAATTTAAAATGATTGATAGCTGATGTTGAAGCAATACATGCATTTTATCAGGTCTGGGATCAGTGTCATTAATGATTGTAATCTTGGTCATCTTTCAGGTTCTGTTCTTTGGAGCTCCAGTGGAGAAACTGACCAGCACCTTGCTGACCATGATATCCCTCTTCCCAGGTAATGACAAGTCTCCTCATTGTGTGTGTGTGTGTGTGTGTGTGTGTGTGTGTGTGTGTGTGTGTGTATGTGTGTGTGTGTATGTGTGTGTGTGTGTGTGTGAGTGTGTGTGAGTGTGTGTGTGTGTACTTCTTCCTGGATATTGGGTTGTGCATATTTGTGACAGCATTGAGGCCACGCTTCTGATCAGACAGCTCTGCTGGGCAGGACACCTGTTAGTATGGAGGACACGCCATTGCCCAAAGCTGTCTTCTCTGGAGAGCTATGTCAGGTTAAGGAGACAGAGGAGCCCAAGAAAGCACTTCAAGGATCAAGTGAAGCACCAGGTCAGTGTGACTGGTATCCCAGAGGAAGACTGGGAAAGCACTGCCGAAGACAGGGACAGGTGGAGGACATTGTAAAAGTGGGATGCTGAGGCCTTCAAAACAGCTAGTAGAGGACAAGCGCGGATGGAGGAAAACATTGGCTGCCCAGAGCCTCCTACCCAGAGATCGCCATGCCCAGTGTGTGCCAGAGTGTGTCTCTCAAGGATTGCCCTACACAGTCACCAGAGGGCATGTCCCCTGGCACTTCCTCCCCAGCAGTGATCCTTGGATCCAAGGAACCAGCCATCATCATCTTCTTCTTCTTCATCATCATCATCATCATCATCATCATCATCATCATCATTATCATCATCATCATCATCTCCATCTTCATCTTCATCATTTGTGACCAGTTCTCTCGAAGTGAATCTGTCTGATACCTACATGTAGGTCTAATTGAGACACAGCAGGATTTGTACTGATAGAGGTTCTTTAAGCAATTTACACATGTTTACTTGGTTCAGCAAACTGACTCATCACTACGCTTACTGTGTGATGTTCAGGTTTGAAATCCACTCCTGAATGGTTGTTTTTGACACATGCGAAGCAAAAGTGAGTCTATGTACTCACCCGTTTTGTCCGTCTGGGATTTTTCTCGGAGACTATTCAGTCTATCAGCACCCAATTTGGCATGATGGCGTATGATGACAAGGCGTCAAAAAACGTACACAGTGACTTGACCTTGCTTCAAGGTCAAGGTCGCAAGGGCCGTAAATGTTGTTTAAAAAAAAGCCTTTTTTCACATTTTCCCAATTTTCTCTGAAGTTTTTGAGATTAAATACCTGACCTATATATGGTATATAGGGCCCAGTAATCCCTATCTTTTGATACCAGTTTGATTGACCTTGCTTCAAGGTCAAGGTCACAGGAGATCTTTAAAGTTGGATTGTATACATATTTGGAAGTGACCTTGACCCTGAACTATGGAAGAAAACTCTTCCAAACTTCATAACATTGTAGTACACATGTTATACTTTCATACTAGGTCACCCGTGTCGTCCGTCCAGGCGTCCGGGCGTCCGTCCGGGCGTCTGGGCGTCCTGTAATCCGTAAAAAAACTTTAACGTTGGATTTTTCTTTGAGTCTATTAAGTCTATCAACACCCAATTTGGCATGATGGTGTAGGATGACAAGGCGTACAAAAACATACATAGTGACTTGACCTTGCTTCAAGGTCAAGGTCACATGAGCTCTTTAAAGTTGGATTGTATACATATTTTGAAGTGACCTTGACCCTGAACTATGGAAGACAACTCTTCCAAACTTCATAACATTGTAGTACACGTTATACTTTCATACTAGGTCACCGGGCGACCTGGCGGACTTGTCGTCCGTAAAAAACTTTAACGTTGGATTTTTCTCGGAGACTATTAAGTCTATCAACACCCAATTTAGCATAATGGTGTATGATGACAAGGCGTACAAAAACATACATGGTGACGTGACCTTGCTTCAAGGTCAAGGTCGCAGGGGCTGTAAATGTTGTCTAAAAAACAGCAATTTTTCACATTTTCCCAATTTTCTCTGAAGTTTTTGAGATTGATACCTGACCTATATATTATATATAGGGCAAAGTAATACCTATTTTTTGATACCAGTTTGATTGACATTGCTTGAAGGTCAAGGTCACAGGAGCTCTTCAAAGTTGGATTGTATACATAGTTTGAAGTGACCTTGACCCTGAACTATGGAAGATAACTGTTTCAAACTTAATAAATATGTGGGGCACATGTTATACTTTCATCATGAGACACATTTGGTCACATATCAAGGTCAAGGTCACTTTGACCCTTATGAAATGTGACCAAAATGGGGTAGTGAACCACTAAAAGTGACCATATCTCATGGTAGAAAGTGCCAATAAGCACCATTGTGCTTCCTATGTCTTGAATTAACAGCTTTGTGTTGCATGACCTTGACCTTGGGTCAAGGTCACATGTATTTTGGTAGGAAAAATGTGTAAAGCATTTCTTAGTGTATGATGTCATTGGTAGGTTTAGTTGTTTGACCTTGGCCTTGAAGGTCACATGAAGGTCAAGGTCATGTAAAGGTCAAGGCCAAGCATGTGAGTCGTATGGCGTCGTATAGGCCTTGCCCTTCTTGTTGGTGTCTAGAGGAGACCCTGTAATCGCTTTTGTGCAAAAACCTGCATCTGATTGCATGACATCCCACCTCCTTATTTTTATCACTCAGCTGTGCCTGCAAAGGAATGTGGAGTGTAGTGTCACTGAGAGTGTGAAGTGGCCGAGTGGTTAGCGCGCTGGACCTACAGCCGCTTGTGGCCAGTGGGTGCGGCGTTCGAAGCTGCGCGGTCCCCAGAATTGCATCCTTGAGCAAGATGCTTAACTCCCATTGCTTCTCCCCACCCAGGAGTGAAACCGGGTACCAAATGGCCCTCTTTAGGGCTACCAAACGGCCCTCCTCAGGGCCTCTCCCCAGGTCCTTCGGATGAGACCTTAATAAACCGAGGTCTAGTGTGTGATACGCATTCACAACATCAAAATCACGCATTATAAAGATCCTGACGCCCATGTCCTCGACGGGTGGGTGTCGGCCACAGTAAAAACACCCAGCACGCACAATTTCTCCTTTGTGGAAAACAGTGTGCCAGCGCCCTTGGCAGCAGGAGACTGGTCTCATTGATTTGAGACACTACACACTGAGAGACAGCCTCAACATCGGCTCAAGCACCTTGAGCATGCTGCCAGCATGGATACGTGCGCTATACAAGTAGACATCATCATCATCATCATCATCTGTCTGTACCATGCTTTTTTATTGGCCACTGAGGGAGTTCCTTTGGGCTGGAAGCCAATGAAAGTGCCTGGTCTCTGTAAACTTTGCTTGCTACTCAAGTATCATCAGCGCACTTAAAAAGCTGTTTTCTCCAATATGCTGGAGCCAACATTTTGATGTGTGTTTCCTGTAGCAATATCTCCAAGCTGTTTGGGGGAGGTGGGAAGGGGCAAGGGGAGAAGCAAAAACCAATCAGCATTTTGAGATGGACCACTCAGTGTTATGCTTCATTGGCCTGCAGGCTTGCTGGAGTATGGACTGGATGATGCCACGTGTCCCATGAGGAACCGGCTCTCCCCGACTGTGGAGCCCTTGGAGATGTTCCAAGACAGTCCAAGTGCCAGTGATGACTTCATGGAGGTCCGCTTCAGCCAGCATGACTTGCCTCTAGAGAATGATCCTGCCCTCAAAGAACTCAGCGTGACCATTCCGCAGGAGCCAGAATCCCCCTCCATTCCTAGGGATGACCAGGACTTGAAGAACTGGAAGAAACCCAAGTTCAAGAAGAACACGGAAAACCTCATCCTGCAGCTTTCACAAGGAACAGACTCTGCAGACTCTGCTGGGAACTCCAACCCAAGTGCAGGAAAATCTAGTGAGAAGGATGAGATTGCTGGAGTTCATGTTGCAGCTGTCCGTTCGTTGAGTTCAGAAGGATCGGTGAATGGGAACTTGGCAGCCAGTGCTAAGGAGATGCAGATGGCCAGACTGCCGGAGAAGGAAGGGAATGAGAGTGAGGAGCAAGGAGAGGTGCTTGTTCAGAAGACAGACAGTCCCCTTGCAGATCTTCCCAGCATTGTGCAGATCGAGGCAGTGCAAGGAGGCTCCTCGGCAGAAGCTGTTGCAGAAATTCCTGATGCCATGGATCCTTTGGTAAGGGCTCTTGCTTGTTCCATACATGTTTGACATATGCAGACTGGTGATACTCATATGTTAGAGTTAGGGTACGGTTAGGGCTAGGGTTTAGGGTAGGGTTTAGGGTAGGGTTTATGCTAGGGTTTAGGGTAGGGTTAAGGACAGGGTTAGGGGTTGGGTTAGGGGTTAGAGTTGGGTTAGGGTTACAGCTACTGCCTGGTGCACGTCTGGGGAAGTTTATTTGTAACTCTTTTACTGCCACAATGCCTGTTGGTGCCTGTTGTTCCTGGCATTTTTTCCTTTTGTTGTTACTTTGAAACCTTTTTCTGAGTCGGAGCTAGCCAAGTCTTGATTTGCCTAGTCATTCCCTGTATGGGAATTGTGTAGGGAGATGCAGTGGGTCTGTTCTTAACCCCCGACCCACAGCTGATGCATGTGTGGAGAGCATTGTCATTTCTATGAATTGGAATGTGTTTTAATTTTGCTTCATTCCTACATGACTGAATGTGTCTGTAAGATGCTTGTCACACTATGTGGCATACATTTCGTCATTGATTTGTTGAGGATATGTTATAAACAGTTATGCACTTAGCTTCTTGGTGTGCTGAATGAGATATGTAGTCACTCACTTAACTTTCTTGAATGATATCTACACAGTGAAAATGGTTTGAGCATGTCTGCACAGAAATAAGAGGTCATTATTCAAAGGCAAAGTTTAAACAGTATCAAGAGTAGTTTAAACTGGTAGCGTAAAAGATTTCTGTTGCTTGGTTGTCTCTGCTTTGTCAGTTTGAAATCTCCAGCAAGTCACTGCTAGTACAGAAGGAGTGATTTAAATAGTGGGAAGTCACTGCTAGTACAGAAGGAGTGATTTAAATAGTGGGAAGTTACTGCTTGTACAGAAGGAGTGATTTAAATAGTGGGAAGTCACTGCTTGTACAGAAGGAGTGATTTAAATAGTGGGAAGTCACTGCTTGTACAGAAGGAGTGATTTAAATAGTGGGAAGTCACTGCTTGTACAGAAGGAGTGATTTAAATAGTGGGAAGTCACTGCTTGTACAGAAGGAGTGATTTAAATAGTGGGAAGTCACTGCTTGTACAGAAGGAGTGATTTAAATAGTGGGAAGTTATGAGAGCAGTTTGTTCATCTAGTGCATGGCAGTTTGAAAGAATGGCAAGGGCAGTGGTAACTTGTTGCTTCATCCAATTTTTTGCTTAAATTTGAATGAATTACTTCCATACAAATCTCTACAAGTAATATGCAGTGTCTATGTGATGGGATTTTTTTGGGGGGGAGGTGTTGTGTGTGTTTCAGTATGCATCTGCAATGTATATATGTTTTCATCATTGCTGCAAGTGTACCAAAAATCACCTGCTATATGGCACAAATAAAGTTAACATGCAAGTAATTCTGTCTGTGTGTGAATGATACTTGGTGAACATCTACGATGCTCCTACCCCTCTGTATGACTGCATTAGCTTTGGTTCAACTTCTACAACGTGCCAAAGCAAAAACAATAAGTACTTACAGGAACTTTCCTTCCCTTTGCTCTTATCTACAATATGCACCAGTTCCTGGCAGCCCACCCCCCAGTGCTTTCCCCTCCTGCTTGAGTACACGGTCAGCCCCTCAGTCTCTACTTGCTTGTTGAAACCATGTCTTTCAAGACAGGCGGAGATAGGCGAGCATGCTTTGGGGTTGGATGATGTGCGAGGCGCAGTGCCGTGGTTCTATCCCTGGGACGGGAAGAATCTGGGTTTATTAAATAT
>JAWQFJ010018188.1:0-2500 GCA_034096865.1 Theodoxus fluviatilis
GCGGTACGTTTCAGTGCTTCACGAAGTGAGACATGTTTGTCTCTGTCAATGTCACTGTTTCTTAGTAGCTGTTGAGGACAGAGAGTGAAGCCAGCTCGTGTGTACTTATTAGAAAGGATACCCTGTCTTGTGGCAATGGTGTAGAGGTCATTTTCATTCTTGTCGATGATGACACCTAGGATGTTCCGGGGATCACCCCTGCCCCTGTCTACCATGGGAATTGGAACAGCCACATTGTCTTCAATGTTTCCAGGTTGCATCTCTATGCGTGACCGTTTAACCATTCGCTCAGCCTGGTCGGTCAGACACTCTTTTGCCCTCTTCCTTTCAATCATAATCTTGCGTCGCCTAAGTACAAGTGGTGAGAGATTGAGCGGTGATGCCAGATTCTGAAGCTGCGCGCCGCCGTCTGAGAGCTCTTCATCTGCCTGTGGTGGTGTGACATCATCTGGGAGCTGATCGTCTGCCTGGGAACCGCGTGGAAGCTGATCGTCTGTTCACAGAATAAAAGTTAATATGTTCATTTTATCATGGAAGAAAATGATAAATAACTTTTTAAAAATGCAAGCAACAATAGGAGAGAATAGAACTAAAGTGAGACACAGAAGAAATGTCATAGGGTTATTTATTTCTGCTCACCGAGGTTGTCGTGACTGGAGATCCCACAACTGACAGCAGACGACAGACCTCCGGCCATGGAGTCGACTGCTTGATCATCTGGCTGGGAACCGCCTGGGAGCTGATCATGTGGTTGGGGTGCGCTAAGAGCTCTGAGCAGGTCCTCCTAAGACTGGAGCCGCTGGATGATTTCCCGTTTTAGGGATGATGAAGTGAGTCCGACCTTGGGTTCTGTGCCAAACATGGCAGTGTATGGGGTACGTTTAATCCCCGCATGATAAGACGCATTTTTCATTTGTTGAATGAACTTGATTCCAACAGTCCAATCTTGGGAGTTGTTGTCGGACATCCAAAATATTAACATGTCTTTAATGTCACTATTTGCTTTCTCTACAGAGCCTTGACTCTGCGGGTGCCTTGGACGCCCGTACACCATGGCCAGCTTTGGCCACATGACCTTTAACGTTTTGATGACGCCAGCAGTGAACTCCGACCCATTGTCACTTTGCAGTATGGCAGGGGCACCAAAAAGAAGGAAGATGTCCAGAAGCTGAAACGCGACTTCCACAGCTTGGTTTTTTACTGGCATACTGCACAGAAAGACTTGAACAGGATAATGGCATCCCTGGTGATGTTGGCGTATTTGTCAGCAAGATGTTTTGTCATTCTGTCGCGTCCACCATGGCCAGTGGCAATGTGGGCTCTCTTGATGGCGTCACATGTGTCCTCGATAGAGACGTAGTACAATGGTCGCTCATCAGGGGTTTTGCATCTTTTGATTAGCCTCTCTATGTCACCACACTGCAGGACTTCGTACCTGCAATAACAAACGTGATTGGTGATTGCTAATTGTTCTGTAGCTGTCTAAATTAATGTTTTAATAGCGGCTGGAGCAACTTCACATTTCCCAGTGATTGACAATAAAGATGTTATATTTACTTTTTTAAGGGGGGAAGCTATGTATAACTACATGTAACAAGTCCTGCCAACCAGTATAAAATCACTGACTTGTTCAGAAGGTAGTAGTATCCCTTGCGAGACTTGGCACCTATCTTCAGATCCTGTATTGTTTGAAAGTACGCATCCTCTGTTTTGAAAAGTCTGTTGTTCTTCTCAAATAAATTGTATAATTCTCTTTTAAACAAACTTTCATAGTCAGTGGGCTGCTGCTCTGTTTGCTCCATTCTGACTGTCCTGAATGTGTATATGATCTGACACCAAGCGAATGTGATTAATATGAACTCGCTCATTGATTGAAGCAGGAACATTTTAATGTGATTAATCAATCACTCATTGGCTGAAATATGGATTGTGATTAATCACTCACTCACTCATCAGAGAATGTAACCGGCATTGGTCGAAAACAAGTCTAAACTCTCACTCAAGTCATTTTGTTTGTTGCCTAAAAAGCAATCCAGGCAACAAGTGTAAAATGAACCTCAAAATGTCAGCCATTATGTGTAATGCCTAGAGATTTTAGTCATTTAATGAAATGACTGAGTGAAATAGTCATTTCGTTTAATGACTGAAATGTTCAGTCATTACACTTAATGCCTGGTTTAACATAATGCCTGTATCATATATAGCAAAGCGCAACCTAGGATCCTCTGACGAGCGTACCTTATCTAACCGATCAAGATAACCCGAGGTAAGGGGATAAATCGAGTGTTAAAAAGATAAATCGCCGTTCTGGATACGGGCCCTGATCAAGAAAGATGGAACCAATCAACTGTGACCCATTAATGGCACATAGCCAAGAATCAATCAATCGAGTTAATGTTGTGTGGCAAGAATGTTTTGGCCGGAAACCCGATTGAAGAGAATAAAGTAGATCATGTTGATCCAGATATGCCTTCAAATGCTTGTGAACATGCTTTTCAAG
>JAWQFJ010018188.1:7500-29530 GCA_034096865.1 Theodoxus fluviatilis
CGTTTCAGTTGTGTGTGTGTGTGTGTTATTTTTTCATAACGGCGAATTTCCACGTTTATACTACTTGTTCAAACTCGAAATTATAGCTTGTCGTGAATGACTAATGCAGTCAAGGTGAGTCACATGCACAATGCACCATCATTCTGTCTGTTTCTTTGATTGGCAGAGTCCACTGCCAGCTGATCAAGCTCCTCGCGCGAGGAATAGACCCCTGAATGCATTCCATGGTCTATGAACCTCCCCGTCCACCTCAAGCCCTGGACCAGTCCATAAACTGACGGTACCAGACGTCAGTGCAACGCATGGGTCCACATCCGGCACATTGGATGTCGAGAAGTAAAGAATGAGGAGAAAAACTACGAACGTCCTTCACCGAAAAGCAGGCTCAGCGTCAACAGCAAGCAGCCAAGACGGATACGGCGCTTTGAAATAGGGGAAAGGCGCCAAATACCGAACACTTAAGGAAAAAACGTTCTCACTGCTCTAAAACAACAAAACATCCTTTAGTTAAGCAATCATTAATTAAAACACATAAACACAGTATCAAAAACAAAAACAAAATTGCAATATCTTTGCTCAGATCAAAACAGGCATGCTTTGAAAAACCGGCAAAAATGTTTTGTATTAGGAACCCCGACCCATAATTCCGAACACAACAAATCTAATATCCGAACCCCTGTTCGGTATTAGGAGACAGGTGGGTCCAAAATCTCAACACATCATCAATAACCTAAACTGATATTATTGAGGCACACTATTTGAAAATAAAGATTTGTAATTTAAGTTACAGAATCCTTGCTTGGCATTGAGTTCAAGGATGATCAAATCTTAATGGTATGTTAAAGAAAACTAAGGTAATAATAAACAGTCTTGTGGAAACAAAATCATAAATGAATGAAGCTAATTTTATAGCACCATCTGTTTAGACTTGGCTCTCTTTTCTTTTTCTATCTTTGTTCCTTTTTGTTCAACACACTTCTCTTCTTAAGCCACCCAACATGCTCTGGCTTCATACTTTTAAAGAAGAAAAAAATACATGGCATACTTGACATGCATGGTATGGTCTCAAAAGAAAGAGCCCAGAGTATTTTATAATCTGCTAACAGTAGACCTACTAGTCCATATGTTTGTTTTGACACATGTAACACTGGTAGGAGGTTTGCTTTTCAAGTGTGCCTGCACACTGGTCATGCACCCAACGCAGACATCTTGAACACTGTACCATGTTCTCCATTGAACACTCCCCACACAGAAAACAAAACCAGTCATTGATGTCTGTAGCCAACGCTTCCTTTGCACACAGACACCCAAGATGCCCATTACTCGCGTTCTACGCAATCTTCCGATAGTTCTGTTACAGGGGCTAAAAGAAAGCTTCTCAGGTGCATGTATGTACTTTTACCGAAGATATTGCGCATGATTTACCATATATATTTATCTCCTTTCTCTTATGCTTTAAGCGTAAGGAATCGTGCATGTACGTACGTATGTATTCACGCACCTATGCAGACAGCAGTTGAACGAGTCCCAGGCAGAGGGACACACATCTTTGACCTCACAAAACACCGACATGAAAATTAAGTGTTTCTGCCTTGGACCACACGTCGTCAGAATTCCGCCAAACGTTGGATAGTCACTGTACATGGTTTGTGACGACAGCTAAAGTAGCGTACATTCGATTCTTGCATGGGTAGCACCCCTGCTTGCAAGCTGACAAATTAAAGACGATATAAATCGCTCTGCATAGCTAAGCCGTTCCAATGGTAGTTACACCTCCCGCCTATTTCGCACAAAAAAATCTTTAACCTGAGTTATTTTAGAAAGAAAAAACTACCGCACAGTGGCCAGATTCTTGCGACACGTGACGACTTTGAGCCACACGTCTGCACGTCAGTTTCCGCGTCCACTGAAGCAACACACCTGCCCACCAACTGTCGACAGCGTGAATAACGAGGTGCAAAAGGCATTCTCTCCAAATGGAAGAATCACATCTATACTTGCTCAAATTCGGTGAAGTAATCTTATAATGTCCTAAGTTTTCACAATGACTTAATTTTCTTATTGCAAAATTTGTGTTGAGCTCTGGAACGCTTCAAAAACGTTCATGGAAGTCTAGCATGTAGAATTCACTTGTGCTATGAAGCACTTGCAGCGAAACACCGAAGTCGATTAGTATGCCCTGTTTAAAAAGTGTTTAAGAGAGAGAGAGAGAGAGAGAGAGAGAGAGAGAGAGAGAGAGAGAGAGAGAGAGAGAGAGAGAGAGAGTAAACATTTTTAATTTACCTTACTATTCCTAGTTTTAAAAAGCTCCGATGGGAATGTCTGATATCACACAAAGTAAATGAATGTTGAATGCAAACTACATCGAAATGTCGCAGTGTACTAGCTCTTAATTAAGTTGCGTCGCCATCCAAAGAATGCTATGAAAGATACGGTACGAGTTCAAGACAAGGGATAACTCGACTTATCCAAAGGAAAATGCCAGTACAAACCACAATCGATTGGGACCGCTTCTTTCTTCCAAATACGAATAGATAATAGCGGGCACAGCCAAGCAAAAAAAAATATTCAGTCATTTTTGAGTCATGAAAAAACCTAATGGGCGGAAAATCACATGTGATACTTCAATGGAGTAACAGAGAATGTAACTTGTAAGCTGTTTATAAATTATAGACATTTGAAACTGTCTTGTAAGCACCTGCGTTATAATGAGGATACATGCATCGAATGCATACGAGGTGTATTATGAATGACTTTTTCTGCATGTTCTTATGATTAGTGAACACACGAATCTGCCCGTTGACCAACGGAGGAATCTACCTATAAACTAATAAGGTGTGTGTGTGTGTGTGTGTGTGTGTGTGTGTGTGTGTGTGTGTGTGTGTGTGTGTGTGTGTGTGTGTGTGTGTGTGTGTGTGTGTGCGCGCGCTCCTTGATAATGGTTTAGGAACCACGGCAGCTCTTGTATCACTGTCATTAATGTCACTCATTAATTAATGTTGAACGTCTTGTACGTTTCTGTTTTTGTGTGTATGTATTATGTTTTTGCCACCGACAAAACGAATTTCCTTGTAACAATGAGGACAATAAAGTGTCTTGCATCTTGTATCTTGTATCATTTTGCAACACACTGTGGTTGACTCTGGAAGTAACTAGGCGTTTCAAAAATGGCTGACAACAAAACTAAACACAGGGTTACAAACTAGACACATTTTCCCACCGACTTATGCGGAGAAAAAATTCAGATGGCTAAAACTAAGATACAAAAATCGTGATTTTCGCCAGGTGTTTACACTAACAAAGGCATCGGCCATTGAAAGCGGAGCAACCGGAAGTGAATCAGCATACAGTTGAAAACGAGGCCATTGGCGAACTTATTTCTCTACATGCCAGTCAGCTATCCATTCTTATTGGATCCATGTTGGAAACTTGCCGATTCTTCGTGGCAGGATTATGGGAGATATCTGCTCATTTTCGCCGGGTGTTTGTCTCAAAGGTCAGAACTCTTATGTAATTTTAATTTCTCTCTCCATCCTCTTCATCTTGCTTTGGTCACCCTTTGCACAATCGACCCTTGATTGGTTTTCACCAGAGATACTATAGTAACTGGATAGCTGTCTGCTCGAAACGCGTCTGCCAGTGCCGTCTCCCGCAGACAACCAGGGCAGAAGCACTGCTCTCTTCCGGTCTAAGTCTGGGCAGGTTCCATTGTCCACACAGCAATGGAATGTAATGGTTATTTCTTGTACTGTGCTTTATCATCTCTATCTGAATTCAGTTGTGCAAAAACATGATGTAATTTGCGGATTGTATAGTCAGAGGTTGAAGTTGGACTGACAATTCGTTGAATATGAAGTGTGTTCTTTGATGTAGCGTCTGCTTAACAGCACAGTGGAACCATTCCAGCTATATCCAGCGTCTGTGATATTCAGAGGGTTTTGACACAACATGCCAGGAAATAACTTTGCAATTGTTGGTTGTGGAGCCTACACAGGCCGAAATAGAGGGCTGTCGTTCCACAGAATAATAAACAACGATCCTGAATGGGAGCGAGCAGAGATACCATAGGTTCCTCTCTTTGCGAGTCATTGGGTTAGTGCCAGTGGCGGTATGCGCGCGTCAGAGAGCAGACGACGAATGTTCTCACATGTACCAAAGACCCTATACAATAAGATGGTTCATCCGGCACTCGGCCTATATAAAACATGATGACGGAGCCGACCGTGGCGCCCCAAGCGGAAACGGTGACGCTCGAGTCAAGGAAGACAACTTCCACATACCGCGTCAGCATAACAATTTACAGTGGATCGTGGAATCCTCTTATTGTGAACTTCAATTGAGGGACAGGAAAAAATGTTCACACTAAGCGGAATGTCACATTAAGAGGGTTGATTTCAGTCATACAATGAACTGAAGGGAAATTAAAAGGTTGTGGCTATTTCAGACACTGACTATAGAGCGAGCGCACTGTTTAATATTACATTACTCATTCGTCGTACCTCGAGCTTTTTCTGAACTCATCTATGCGTGTCCACAGAAGTCGTAGTCGTGATAAGCCGGTCAAAAATGTCGACCACGAAGAAGAAATCAAGGAGGTGACCATTGCAGTGCGAATAACTGTGTTAACTCGCGCTATGCGTGTCCACAGAAGTCGTTGTTTCGTTTTCCGTGGAAAAATAAAGAGAGGTAAGTAATGATTATATAAATGTGTTTTGAGCTAAGCGCAATAAAATACAGAACTTGAAGTGTAATCTAAATCTGCTGAACTGGTGGAGGAAGCTTGTGGCTTTTGCTTTTGTAGGTGTGCCGATATTTGTTTTCGAAAATCTGCTGATTTAGTCACGTCAGCACCTCAGTCTTATTCAGCAGTCTTGATAATGAATGATTCGCGTTAGATGATAAATATCGCCTTGAGGCTTGATCACAATTGAGTGATTCTGAATCAGAGTTGAAGAGTTTTGGCAACTGAATTCATACAATTTTTGTTTGCGAAAATGTTGATGAGTATTAAATTAATGATGCATGTGGAATTTATTATAGTGAATAATAGTGGCCAAAACATTTCATCGCAATGAATAAACGCAACCGATCATAGCAGGAATGAAAAAAAAGGTCATAAAGATAAACAAAACTTACAAACACTATGCCGGAAAGCTAGCATAATAAAATGCAAGCACGTAGGTTTTACAAACATGACAGTTGACACATGGCAACTCGCTTTGTGGAGATGAGCATTATTGAAGTTGAAAACTAGTTATGTAGTTTTCTATTAAATTTGTTGATACAGTGGAGTCCACTTATAGTGAACTCTGTTATTGTGGTTTTCCTGTTATTGTGAACAGTTTTTAATTTGGTTGTCTATTTGCACGTGACCGTGTATCTAGTGCCCAGGCTATTTGCACGTGAATGTGTATCTAGTGACCATGCAGGCTGTTTACACGGCAAGTTATTTTCACCGCAAGCAATACGGAAATCATGAAATCTGCATTTTTTTGGCTTACAATATCTGTTTGTGTTTCCCTACTACAGTAGATCTATGCAATTCTATAGTAATAAACATAAAATTACACGGCATGAGCCATGACCGTACTCAGTAAATCCTTCTATCTCGCTACTATCGCATCGAGCGGCTCGGCCAGCAAAAGTAGGCCTACAGATACTGTGTTTACTTCCTCATTATTCGGGAATGGCTTCTTTGAAAGTTAGTTGGAGTAAGGTTTTCATGTTTGTCTGATTTAAAATCTCGCATAAAAATTGTCCAAGATGAGTTCAGAAAAAGCTCGAGGTACGACGAACGAGTAATGTAATATTAAGCAGTGCGCTCGCTCTATAGTCAGTGTCTGAAATAGCCACAACCTTTTAATTTCCCTTCAGTTCATTGTATTACTGAAATCAACCCGCTTAGTGTGAAAATTTTTTCCTGTCCCTCAATTGAAGTTCACAATAAGAGGATTCCACGATCCACTGTAAATTGTTATGCTGACGCGGTATGTGGAAGTTGTCTTCCTTGACTCGAGCGTCACCGTTACCGCTTGGTGGCGCGCGTGACCCTAATTTCGCCGGAAGTGACCGGATGAACCATCTTATTGTAGAGGGTCTTTGCATGTACTGACTGCTATGCCGCTATGTAGAAGACAAGTGGAGTGCAATGGTGCTCAGCATTTCACATACGTTTAAGAAACGTTTAGCAGCAGTGTCTCTGACTTGCAACACCATCCTGCTTATTAAAATAATAGTTTCTGGTTCATAACATCATTGTCAACTGACTTCATGAAGCGTCGACTCGCTCTTTGTCTTTCGACGTTTCGTGTATTATCTCGGTCATAAATGTTACACTCATCTACACTGTCCGAGCTAATGTAGCTTTAGATTGACAGTTATGTATAATATACTATTTCAATGTTCATTCTTTCTTTTCAACTACTTATTTCCAGTAAATGCTGCGTACTTAGCTCAAGTATCTCCTCGATTAGCTGCTCCATTCTGTAAACTCGGAAACCGGAAATGATCGTTGCTGGAGGGAAGGCGGAGCTGGGCAGACAGCACTGCGACTATATTTAGACTATACACCGAGAGGTCAAGTCAGCAGTCCATTATAGCCGATAGTGTCTCTGGTTTTCACTCATGATATAGGGGTGCTCAAGGAGGGGTAGTACCTCTGGTGGAGGTACACGTCGTGCTCTCTATGGGAGTAGTTCGTCCACCTTTGGTCCCCCCTTGTCACCCAGCTCTCACCAGTGGCTCCTAGAAACTGTAGCGTGCGCAGTGGCCACACCCCGGGCAACAGCTTCGACTGGCTGGCTAAACCTGGTGAGGGTAGCCGACGGGTCTCGAACCCTCGGTGATCTAGGTATGTCTACCTAAGCACGTGAAGACTGGATTCGGCGGACTGAGCGGAGGAACCACTAGATGGTCAACGGTCAAGAAGGCGATTCCCAGCAAAGCGTTGTGGAGCGCTAAGGGCATGACAAGACACATAGGACATCATGGCCATCCACTGCACCCGTTTCTGTCTCCAGCCGTCTCGACTCTGTCCTGCCACTGGATCAAGATGGTCTCGGGCGAGAGAGTGAGGTCGACGAACTGCGCAACTCTTTCTCACTTAAATCCAAATCATCGCGCAAGTCACTTTTGTCATCCATCCCATCCCATCATTCACCGACAAGTCCTGTGGCGACAGGCAAGCGACGAAGCGGCAGGTGTGGGTACACTGGGAGCCGTAGCCGTAACCCTGCACACAGGCGGCCCAGGGCATTGGGTCGTTCTTCGCTGACACGGAGCAGCGGTGGAGTCCGGCAGCCCCCTGGGCGACTGAGCAGCCCTCTTCAGGAATGCACTGCTCACCTCCATGGCAAGAGGAAGGGGCTAGAAAAGGTGCCCTAAACATTGCCTGCTCCAGCCTTCCCTAGCCAGCTCACCGCGGCTGGAGGGGACCCTATACCAGCGGTCGAATCACAAAAGACAAAAAGAAGAAAACGAGGATAGTTCCTCTCAAATTGGGCGCATGGAATGTGCGCACACTCCTGGACAGAGACGATGCAGACAGACCACAGAGGAGAACAGCCCTGATTGGTAAAGAACTCGCCAGATACGGCATCGACATCGCAGCCCTGAGCGAGACCAGGTTCGCGGGAGAAGGAGAGCTCTGCGAAAGAGGCTCTGGTTACACATTCTTCTGGAGTGGCAGACCTAGCGAGGAGCGGCGTGAAGCTGGCGTTGGCTTTGCAGTTAGGACAACTCTTGTCAGTAAGTTGGCTGGACTTCCCAAGGGAGTGAACGACAGGCTCATGACCCTAAAACTCCCACTGATGGCTGGAAGGAAGCATCTCACCATCATCAGTGCCTACGCCCCAACCATGACCAACCCAGATGAAGTGAAGGCAAAGTTTTACGAAGATCTTCACACTGTCATTGTCGATGTTCCAAAGGCGGACAAACTCATCTTGCTAGGTGACTTCAACGCAAGAGTTGGCAAGGACAACGTTGCCTGGGAAGGAGTCCTTGGACATCACGGAGTGGGCCACTGCAACAGCAACGGTCTTCTCTTGCTCCAGACCTGCGCTGAGCATGAACTGCTAATCACCAACACGATCTTCCGCCTACCTACCCGTAACCGGACATCATGGATGCACCCCCGCTCAAAGCACTGGCATCTTATTGACTTCGTCATCGTGAGGAAGAGGGACAGGCAGGATGTACGAGTGACCAAGTCCATGTGCGGCGCTGAATGCTGGACAGACCACCGCCTCATTATCTCCAAGATCAACATCCGCATTCAGCCTAAACGACGCCCTCAAGGGGAAAAGGCCCCCAAACGGCTGAATGTTGCCAAGCTGAGGACCGCCAGCTGCAAGCAGTCCTTTGCGGATGCTCTGGAAGAGCGCTTGAAATCCACCTCTCCGGACAACCAGAATGTAGAGGCAAATTGGGCATCACTCAGTGAGCTGATTTACACCACAGCTACAGAGACCCTGGGGCCCCAGACCAGGAAACACAAGGACTGGTTTGATGAGAACTGCGAAGACATCAAGCAGTTACTGGATGAGAAACACCACCTCCACCAAGCTTGCCTCAATTACCCCAAGTCCACGGCAAGGAGAGATGCGTTCTACAACATACGCAGAACTGTACAGCAAAAGCTCCGTCAGATGCAGGACAATTGGCTCAGCAACAAAGCCGACGAGATCCAAGGATATGCAGACAGGCATGACTATAAGAACTTCTACAACGCCTTGAAAGAAGTGTATGGCCCCACGTCCTCAGGATCAAACCCCCTCCTCAGCGCAGACGGTAACATACTCATCACAGACAAAGAGAAGATCTTGGAGAGGTGGGCCGAACATTTTGACAACATCCTAAATCGCCCTTCGACAATCAACGAAGAAGCCATCAATCGTCTCCCACAAGTGCCCACCAACGAAGCACTGGATGACCCCCCATCCTTGCTTGAGACCCAGAAAGCAATTTGTCTTCTCTCCAGTGGCAAAGCACCTGGTTCAGATGCCATACCAGCTGAGGTCTACAAGGAGGGGGGAACAGCCCTGACTGAAAGGCTCCACCAGCTGTTTCTCTTGACGTGGGAGCAAGAGACGATTCCGCAGGATTTCAAAGATGCCTCCATTATACATCTCTATAAGCGAAAAGGAAATAGACAGGCTTGTGACAACCATAGAGGCATATCACTGCTTTCTATCGCAGGAAAGATCCTTGCCAGAATCCTGCTCAACCGCCTCACAGCCCACCTTGACCAAGGACTCCTGCCTGAAAGTCAGTGTGGATTCCGAAAAGAACGAGGAACCATCGACATGGTGTTCGCTGCCAGGCAGCTGCAAGAGAAATGTCAGGAGCATAACTCCGACTTGTTCTCCACCTATGTTGACCTGACCAAGGCGTTTGACACCGTTAGTAGAGAGGGCCTGTGGAAGATCATGGCCAAGTACGGTTGCCCAAGGAAATTCATCGTCTTGGTGCAACAATTCCACGAGGGCATGCAGGCCAGAGTCCAGGACAGCGGAGAGTCATCTGACCCTTTCCCAGTCACAAACGGGGTCAAGCAGGGCTGCGTCCTGGCACCAACACTGTTTAGCCTAATGTTTTCCGCCATGCTGTCAGAGGCCTTCAGAGACGAGGACGTTGGTGTCAACCTGAGGTACCGCACAGACGGCAAACTGTTCAACCTGCGGAGGCTCCAGGCAAAAAACAAGGTTATGACAGACATCATCAGGGATCTGCTGTTTGCCGATGACTGTGCCCTCAACGCTGTCTCAGAAGCCGACATGCAACGAAACGTTAATCTGTTCTCCAGCGCCTGCACAAACTTTGGTCTGACGATCAGTACAAAGAAGACTGAAGTCCTCCATCAGCCCGCGCCTGGAAAGCCCTACGTTGAGCCCAACATCACTGTCAACGGCCAGAGACTAAACACAGTGAACCGTTTCACATACCTAGGCAGCACACTGTCTCAGAATGCTACCATCGATGATGAAGTAAACATTAGAATTGCCAGAGCCAGCTCCACTTTTGGCAGGTTATATCCAAATGTCTGGAACAGAAGAGGCATTACCACTCAGACCAAGCTGAAAGTATACAGGGCAGTGGTGCTCCCCACACTGCTATATGCATGTGAAACGTGGACTGTCTATCAACGCCATGCTAGAAAACTGAACCACTTTCACACAACAAGCCTCAGGAAGATCCTCGGCATTAAATGGCAGGACAAAATTCCAGACACAGTGGTACTGACCAAAGCAGGTCTCCCCAGCATCTTCACCCTCCTGATGCAGTCACAGCTTCGCTGGGCAGGGCACGTAGTCCGGATGCCAGACGAGAGACTGCCAAAGAGACTCTTCTATGGCGAGCTCCAGCATGGCCAGCGGTCCCACGGTGGGCAAAAGAAGCGCTTCAAAGACACCCTGAAAGCTTCACTGAAAGCTTTTGCCATCAATCCAGACACGTGGGAACGGGCTGCAATGGACCGATCCACCTGGCGCTCTTCCATCCACAAAGGTGCCAAGACATGCGAGGCAAACAGGATCACTGCCGCAGAAAAGAAGAGGCAAGCCCGCAAGGCCCATGCTGTCAACCCCCCTGGAGACGTCCCACTTGTCCCATGTCCCTTCTGTTCCCGAACCTTCCGTGCCAGGATCGGCCTCGTTAGCCATCTGCGCGCACACAGACAGAACCAGTCCCAGCAACCCCCCGGATGACTAGAGTGGTCCTCGTCGACTCGACGGACGAACAACAGGTTATAGGAGCGTTTGACTCCTCTTTATTTGCCTTTTTGTTGGTTGTTAAAACAATCCTTCACGCAGCAAGAAGTAGGCATGGTTGCACGTCTCCGGAAGTACAACTTAGCAGACAGCGCTCGCCTCCTACCAACATGGCTGAAAGCACGTGGCTTCTACAAATAACTCCGGAAGTGACGACAACGCGTCTCCGGCCTATGGAACACGAACATCCTGTTATGTTCTAGAATAAACCATGGATCCTGTATTGGATCCATGAATAAACTAAACAAACTACCGAACGCGCTCTGCTACAACTCCAAGACCTCTCTTGCAGCGTATCCCTCACAGTACTCCTCCATGCATCCCACTGACATTGATTTAACATGCGACGATGAAATTTTTTTTTCAAGCTATGATCTCGTTTGGTCGGGTTATGCAAAGAGTATTTTTAGAAAGCACAACGAGAACCAAACTAGCGTGACCAGAGTGCACTCCCCTTGGGATGATCATCTGCGACTCGACAACGCGAGCGCTTTGTTCTGGCAGTGTTGAGTGTATGTTGACATAATAGTCTGGGTTACATCCCGCTTCTGCTGGGATTTGCACCCGTCAGACAGCGATGAAGTAAACCGCGTGATTCCAGCGTTCCGTTCAAGAATAGCTGCCATGGGTCGCTTCCGACTGTATGGCAGTAGCACGAAAGATTTCAGTGTGTAAACCTGACGAAAACTGACAATGGCGGCCGCTGGAGACAAAGTTCTTCTCCAGTCTACCCTGGAGGTTGATCACACATCGCATTTGGTCACTCTAACACATTCGCACATTACCCTGGAAGTGTTGGGAAAAGACATCGGGGTAAAAGGCACTTCGACAGAACGATATTTCAGTAAGTACCGATCGACTGAATCGCTGCTTCCTCTTGCCGTCTTGGCGTCTTGCTGTTTCTCTTTGCATTTGTTCCTCGTGCTGTGTTGGCTCGCTTAGCTAGTAGCTGGCGCACTATATCAGCTGTGTGCTGCTCTGTACATGTGAATGTGTTGATAGTGTGGCTTACGGTGATGGAGTGTGTTTTGTTGACTCCATATGTTCAGCGACCTGGTCAGAAGCTGCATTTTAAGTTTAACCCGTCGATATATATGTAGCCTTCTTTAGAGAACGTAAACAAGAGCATGCCACGAATGATTTTATTTATAGAGATATTTTCGTGCGATTTGTGTGAGTATGAATTGTTAGTGTGTGGTCGTCATCGTCATCGTTAACATTATCTACAACTACAGCAGCTACAACAACTCTCATTCGTAACCCATGCAATATAATTAATATCCATCCAAATACACTGGGTGATTCGATGATATAAACAGTGCATAGGGAGTTCGAAATGTTATACTTTCTCCCATTCAAAGAAAAAACGAGGACTAAAACCAAGTTCACTGAAAGCGTTTGGTTATTATGTTTGCACCCAAATTCAGCCTTGCAAAACCAGTTTCGATGGCACTTCAGTCCTGGGTTCTACTGTTTGGGCCGAGTTCATTTCAGTGTTGTCAGCACCTTGCCCCCTGCTAGCTCTGCGGGTATGTTATAATCAGTGCCAACCGTGTCCATTGCCCAGTGCACACGTTGGCTTTGCTTGTGATCAAGCTATTGATTGACCAGGGTTGTGCTTACATTTACAATGCAAAACAAGCCAATCCAAATGTGATGACAAATGAGAGAAATGAAATTTGAATGCGTGATTTGTCCATTGTTGTGACCAAGTTTTGTAAATCATTATATCATTTATTGTTTCAAGGAAATGGATGCCCCTTATCATACTTGATAATCAATCAATGTGTGTGTGTGTGTGTGAGTGTGTGTGTGTGTGTGTGTGTGTGTGTGTGCGAGTATGTGTGTGTTTGTGTGTGTGTGTGTGTGTGTGTGTGTGTGTGTGAGAGAGAGAGAGAGAGAGAGAGAGAGAGAGAGAGAGAGAGAGTTTGTAATCCTGATTTCAAGTGGAGAATTGAGCAATAAAGGGAATATGACTATGTTGAATTAATGTGCATGGTAAGAGACTTTTCTTTTTGTACAGTAGTAAATGTTTGCATTATATGCCTCATCTGTTGCAACTTCATATTGTAAGTACGCTCTGAGTTGGCAGTCATGAAGTGTGTGTGTGTGTGCGTGCGTGCGTGTGTGTATGTGTGTGTGTGTTGTGTGTGTGTGTGTGTGTGTGTTTGTTTTTCCGTCCTTTTGTTATCAGATAATTTTTTTTTTTTTTTTTTTTTGGGGGGGGGGAGAGAGAGAGAGAGGAGAGAGAGAGAGAGAGAGAGAGAGAGAGAGAGAGAGAGAGAGAGAGAGAGAGAGAGAGAGAGAGAGAGAGAGAGAGAGAGAGCACAACCTGTGCTATTTTATCAGTGTTTAGATAAATGTACCCATTGCATTTTACTGAGAATGAATCAGTTAAATTATTTCCTGTCTTTTGAAATAAAATTATGTTTTCATAAACTTGTCTACTTTTTATTGAATTTTCCCCTTCTCTCTTAGACTGTTTTGAGTTGAAATCTACCATTGGTTTTCGCTTGTGCTCCATTCTTTCTGTTTCTTGACTTTCCTGGTGCAGTGTTTTCTGCAGAGCAAATTCAATAGGCAGAAGTCACACTGTAATATTTTGTATAAGGGGGTTGGGGTGAAAAATCAATAGGCAGAAGTCACACTGTAATATTTTTGTATAAGGGCGGTTGGGGTGAAAAATCCAATAGGCAGAGGTCAACACTGTAATATTTTGTATAAGGGGGTTGGGTGAAAAATCAATAGGCAGAAGTCACACTGTAATATTTGTATAAGGGGGTTGGGGTGAAAATCAATAGCAGAAGTCACACTGTAATATTTGTATAAGGGGTTGGGTGAAAAATCAATAGGCAGAAGTCACACTGTAATATTTTGTATAAGGGGTTGGGGTGAAAAATCAATAGCAGAAGTCACACTGTATATTTTGTATAAGGGGTTGCGGGGTGAAAATCAATAGGCAGAAGTCACACTGTAATATTTTGTATAAGGGGGTTGGGGTGAAAAATCAATAGGCAGAAGTCACACTGTAATATTTTGTATAAGGGGGTTGGGGTGGGGCTGGGGGTTGGGGTGAAAAATCAATAGGCAGAAGAGTAGACACCCTTTGGGTTTGTCTGCTGGTTGGGTAGTCAAGAACAGGAACGAAGAGGAATAATCATTATAATGCAGGCTTCTTTTTAACTTTGTAAATTATCTAGACAGGCACTCTGTTTTGACCTAAATGAGCAAGCTCCTTATACATGTCTTATCAAAGCAGTAATACCAATGAAAAAACTTGTTACTGATTGACTCAATCAATCATGTGCTGCAGAAAATTGTCTTAGAGGAATGAGCAGTGTTCAGTCCCTTGGTTCTTCACTGCTGTTTGTAATGATTATAAAAAGGAAGTACGGCAGTCAGTTTTCTTTGCAAGCATGGAATGTGAATGTACCTGTTCAGTCTGTGGCAGATAGATGGGATCTTGTTGCCGTTGGTATGTCTTGATTTTACCTTCATAAGTTCATCATAAAATTTGAATGAGTGAATGAATGAAGTTTTACAGCCTATCAATCAGCCTGTGCATGCTATGTTTATATAATTTATAGCACATAAATCTCAAAAATCGCCTGTGCTGGTCAGAGTAAGAGCAAATCATGTTTCAATTTCCCAAATTTTGCATCTTTCATGAATTTTTGGGAGACACAGTGAACCTGTTTTGGAGCTCAACCTACAGGGGTAGTTGAACGAAAAGATATTAAATTTGGATACTTTGTCCTCTAACTGACATTGTGGGTGAACCTGCTATGCCTTAGCATTTTCACACAAGTGATAAGTATGTTGACCTTTTCGTTTAAATGTTTAATTCTCCCTCTCCAACCACCTGAACTTGTTCCTTTGACACCACTGTTTCAACATCGGTTTCATAGATCTATACATGTAGACCGAACCCCTGACATTCATGTTGTCTGCTTGAGCCTGTCATAACAGCCCACTCCATAACTCCCAACCACACAGCAATCATATTGCACAGGGAGTTGGCCTCCCAGTCCTCCTGTTTGAGTTTTGAAACCTCCTCCATGTGCTTTGTGGAGTTTGGCAATGAATGTTTGCACAGGAGTTTTCTCCAAAGGCCTTGGCCCTGATGTTGGCATGGAATCCAGCGGGGTGATGGCTTGTGCCAGGAAAATGCTGTGATGAGGCTCCTGATATGTTCTTTTATGAACAAGATAGGGGCTGCTGCTTTGATCTGTTGTGAAGTGTCGAATGCTAGGTCACAGTGATTGCTGATTTTTCTCATTATTGTGTTATTTATGATTGTTGTTGTATACCAGACTTGCAGCCCGTTCAGTGATATTAATGTAATATGACAGTGGAAATTTCTCATCACTAATGCCTCATTTGTGGTGTGAGTGTGTGTGTGTGTGTGTGTGTGTGTGTGTGTGTGTGTGTGTGTGTGGTGTGTGTGTGTGTGTGTGTGTGTACGTGTGTGTGTATGTGTGTGTGTGTGTAAAATTGTGAAGGCCCACCATTCTCTCTCTCTCTCTCTCTCTCTCTCTCTCTCTCTCTCTCTCTCTCCTCTCCTCTTCTCTCTCTCTCTCTCTACTCCCTCTCTCTCTCTCTCTCTCTCTCTCTCTCTCTCTCCACCCCCACCACCCCTCCACCCCCGCCCCCCAACTCCCTTCCCTTCTCCTACCTTCCCTGTCCTCACCCCCACCCTTTCTAAATGTGAAGGGATGCTTTTAGAATGTTATTAGAATAATATGAGGCCCCTTTGCTTGCCTACAAAGGTGTAATCATGGTTGTGTATAGATTTTATGTGATCTTGACCAGAAATTGTATAGCTCTTCTCAACTATTCTTTACAGAGTCCGTCACACAAGATCTGTCAAACAGGATCTTGTTCTTGCAGTAACTTCATTTCTTGACTTGAACACTGAGTCATCGAAGTGGTTAAAAATGTCCATACTCAGCTGGAAGATATTTCTTCTCAAGGAAGTAGGATCCAGTAATTCATAATGAAGTAACTTTGAACTTTCAAGGAGTTTATGCAATTTTGTGTGTGTTACCTCACGCCAGGCGTGTAGCAAGAGGTGAACAACCTTTCAGTGGACAAATCTTTGTAGCCATAGGGTTTCTTCTGGCTTATTGGCTGACCCACTTCATTTTGCCCTGTTGACACATCTGTATTTTGTAGATGTGGAATATGGAATACTCATTATCTTGATGGAAATGTACACTTGATTGACTTTTATTTTGCTCTGCTATTGACATGTAGTGGATATTTTATGAATTTGTGAGCACCATTGATGTTTGGAATACAATGTTCTCTGTTAATTTGGACATCATAGAACAGGATGATAATGTGGAGCCTGGTTGATCCATTTTCAAGCCCATCCACTCCCTGATGAAACTTTCATAGAGATGGTCCGCTGTCGTAGTGATGGCTGATTCCAGGGCTGTGCAACCACTGCATATGGTTTGGATGCTTTAGTTAGTAACGTTGTCTGATTATGGATTTGTTGATGGTCAGTGTTAGAGTGTCAGTGACGTTCTGCATGTCGACAAAATTGCTACGCTGATTTCTACAAGCAGTTGTAAGCTGCTGTCAACACTTGCCCTATCAAAAATTGGGGACTAAGAACTTCAGCCTTGTCAATGCACATCAAATCAGATGATGACTCTATGAAAGAACCCTACGTGACACTCTTTGTGTAAGATTAACTTGAGTGGAAAAAATATTTTGACTCAGTACTCTGCCAATACTTTGTCTAATTCTCCCCTCCCCCCCCCCTCCCCCCCTCTCTACCTCTCGCCCACCCTCCCACTCGTCCTTTATGAAGCTTTTCAATATATAGAAGAAAAACATATTTGGAAAGTACTTTGTAACTTTGCAGAAGCTGAATACACACTCTGCATTTGTGTATCATATTTATTGTATCATTTATACTCTTTGTTTAGACTTTCTTGTAATTCAGATGCAATTCAAAGTTTCAATTCAAATAATAAACTGTGCTATAGCTGGAATGAGACTTCTTCTCCAATGGGAATATGTGTCTTTTTGGAAAGAAGTACAAGATTCTTCTCTGCAAGTTCTCGGGCAAGCATCAAGCAGCTGAGAAAATGCTAAGATAAATTCTAGCTCATGACTCTATATTCCCCCCCGTAAAAGAACCCCCAAACGTGCAGCATCCATTACGTTTCCTCCTTGCTTTTTTTTCACGCCTGCTTCTTTGTTCATTTCATATCTATTTCCTAGAGTCACTTGAGTGTCTCAGTGCAAAGACTCAACTTCCAACACGTAGCAGTTTCACCCAAGTTTAAAGTCGGGTCTGAAGCATGGTTTATTGTCGGCAACCGGACGCTTCTGCCTTGGTTACTCTTGTGGATGCCGTCTTGCAACAACCAGATCTAAACGTCACGAATGCTTCTGCCAGAGCCCATTCTCTCTATAGAAGGAGAAGAAGAGGTGAGGTGGGGATATGAGGAAAATACATCACGAAGGAGACATGCACCCATGTGTTGTGTTCAACAACAGAATGACTTTGTGTGCATGACATACTAACTCACATGCCATATGCACACTCAAAAGCACATACCTGCACACACATCTACGAAAATCTGGATGTCCATAACACACTAATTGCACATGATTTGTACTGAGATATGGCATTTCTTTACAAATCAAACTCTTGCTCATTCGGGGGGCAGCCTGGTTACATTGGTGATCAAAATTTTTACATTGTCCACCCACCCCCATCAAGTTTGTGGACAGAAATGCCATTCTCATGTGGACTGCTGTTGAACGCCAATGTGAAGATCCCTGTAATGATGTCAGGAACCCCACCCCAGCTGTGGGCATTTCACACACACCGACCGCACCCTAGTGCATGCTGCACACATCCACACACTCCTGCACGATATGATTACATGGCATGCGGCACATCATCGCACAACACCACACACACACACACACACACACACACACACACACAATCTTTTCCATCAATAATATGTCAGAACTGACACTGAAAATTATCAATGATGTATGAAGCCTTAAAGACTTTTCCATTAGACACCAATGACACAAGTTGCCACCTACAATCCAGGAAAGCACGACTTTCCATTTACTTGAAATGACTGGGCAGGCCATCCGCCATCTTCCATAACTCTGTCCCAATGCTCAACAGGCATGCTTTCTTCATTGGCCGCGGTTCAGCACGAAATTAATTTCCTAGCAGAGTATATCAGAGGCCGCCTGGGAACACATCAGAATCAAGAGATGCATCGGTGCCCCCGCCGTTTTAGTGTGTTTAATGATATCCATTATTCACTGCTTCAGCTCTTGGCCTGCCTGCACTTTCAGATCTGTAGCTAAACACACATTAGTAGCGTAACTAGGCATTGGATGGTCAATCTTGGTACTACAACGCAGTATTAGAGTAACTAGGCAGTTGAACTGTCAGATATTGTACTACAATGCGACGTAAGAGGTAACTAGGCATTGGCGTCAGATCTTGGTACTTACGTGGCAGTAGTAAGGTAACTTATGCATGGCTCCATCAGATCTTGGTACTACAATGCAGTATGTAGGAAGTAACGAGGCGTCGCTGTCTATCTTGGTAGCTCACATGCAGTAGTACGAGTAACTAGCATTGGCTGTCAGATCTGGTACTAATGGCATTAGTAAGAGTAACTAAGCGTCGCGGCAGATCTTGGGGTACCACAATGCGTAGTACGACTAAGAGTAACTAGGCATCGACTTATCAAATCTTGGTACTACAATGGCAGTAGTAAGAGTAACTAGCATCGGCTGAATCAGATCTTGGTACTACAATGCGTAGTAAGAGTAACTACCATGGCGGATCGATCTTTACTGTGACCCAGCAGCTTACTACGCATCATCTGGCAGTTCTTGTAAGTACTAACATGCAGTAGTAAGAGTACTAGGCATGCAGGCTATCAGATCTTGTTACTAATGCAGTAGTTAAAGTGAACTGTGCCTTGTCTGTCAGATATTCTTTGGTATACTACAATAGCAGTAGTAAGAGTAACTAGGCATTGGCTTCAATCTTGGTACTACATACGTTAAGATTACTATGCCCGGGCTGTCGATCTTGTACTACATATGCAGTATTAATAGTACTAGGCCTTTGCTTTCAGATCTTTAGTACTGACAATGGCAGTAGTAAGAGTAACTATACGCCTGGGCTGTTCAGATCTTGTTACTGCACTGGCCTTAGTGAGTACCTAGCATTGGCGGTCAGATCTTGGTAGTACTACAATGCAGAGTAAGAGTAACAGTCATGGGCTATCAGATCTTGGTAAGTGACTACCAATGCAGTAGTAAGATTACCTAGGCATTGGCTGTCAGATCTTGGTATACACAACTTACGTCGTAATACTACCTAGGCATCAGGCTATCAGATCTTTTAAGTACTACAATGCAGTAGTAAGAGTAACTACGCATCTGCTGTCAGATCTGTACTACGTGCAGTAGTACTAGTAACTAGGCATTGGCTGTCAAGATCTTGGTACTACGATGCAGTAGTAGAGTACCCTCGTCATTGCTGTGAGATTCCCACCCATTTTTTGGGTTAAAAATTCGACAGCAAGTAAGAGTTAACTAGGCATGGGCTGTCCGATCTGTAAGTACGACAAATGCAGAGTAAGAGTAACTACGCATCGCTTCAGATCTGGTATACAATGCAGTAGTAAGAGTACCTAGGCATTGGCTGTCAGATCTTGGGTACTACAATGCGTAGTAAGGAGTCACTAGGCTTGGCTGTCAATACTTGTTACTGGCCTGTACATGCCAGTAGTAGAGTCCTAGGCATTGCTGTCAGATCTTGGTACTACATAGCGTAGTAAGTAACTATGCATTGGCTGTCATATCTTGTCACGACATGCAGTAGTAGAGTAACTAGAGCATTGGCTGTCAGATCTTGTAGTACACAATGCCTAAGTAAGAGTAACTAGCATCGCGATCAGCTCTTGGTGTAATTCCTACAATGCCGTAGTAAGAGTAACTATGCATTGGCTGTCAGATCTAGGTTTACTGACACTGCAGTGATAAGAGTAACTAGGGCATTGGCTATCAGTCTTGGTACTAACATGCAGTAGTAAAGAGTAACTAGGCATCGGCTATCAGATCTTGTACTACATTTACATGCAGATAGAGAAGAGTATCTAGGCTTGGCTGTCAGATCTTGGTACTACATACACAGTAGTAAGAGTACGTAGGCATTGGCTGTCGATCTTGTTACGACTGTAAAATGCATAGTAAGTACTACTACTCATCGCTGTGCAGATCTTGGTACTGTGCACAATGCAGTAGTATTAAGTAATAACTCCGCATCAGCGTCAGTCTTGGTAAGTACTACAATGGCAGTAGTAAAGTAACTATGCATCGGCTATCAGATCTTGTTACTACATGCAGTAGTAAGAGTACTGGGCGTTGGCTGTCGATTCTTGTAGTCTACAATGCAAGTAGTAATAAGTAACTAGGACATCCGGCTATCATATCTTGTTATACAATGCAGTAGTAGAAATTAACTAGTCATCGGCTAGCGATCTTGTACTACAATGCAGTAGTAAGGAGTAACTAGGCATTGCTGTCAGATCTAGGTAGTAGTACGAAGCAGTAGTCACGAGTAACTATGCATCGCTACTCAGATCTTGGTACTACAATGCAGTAGTAAGAATACTGGCATGGCTGTCAGATCTTGGTAGTACTACAATGCAGTATAAGGAGTGAACTGGTCATTGCTGTCCAGATCTTGGATTACTACAATGCATATTTAGAAGTAACTAGGTCATCGGCTCTTCAGATCTGTACTACAATTCATTAGTATAGTAACTGAGCATCAGCTATCAGATCTTGGTACTACAATGCAAGTATTTAAGAGTAACTACGCATCGGCTTTCAGATCTTGGTAGTACTACAATGCAGTATAGATTATATACGCATCAACGCTTCATTCTAGTAGTTAATACAATGCAGTTTTAAAAAAAGTATAGATACTAGGCATTTGGGTTGTCAGATCTTGTACTACGGATGCATTAGTAAGACGTAACTACGCATCGGCTGGCAGATCTTGTACATAACACACATTTAGTAAGAGTAACTGGCATTGTGGGCTGTCAGACTTGGGTACTACATGCAGGTAGTAAGGGTAACGACGCATCGGCTGTCAGATCTTGGTACTAACACCAATTAGTAAGAGTAACTACGCCATCGGCTGTCAATCTTGGTACTTCAAATGCAGTAGTAAGATTAACTAGGTCATTGACCTGTCAGATCTTATGTATCTAGCATGCAGTAGTACGAGTAACTACGCATCCGCTGTCAGATCTTGGTTACAATACCATGCAGTAGTAAGAGTAACTATGCCTTGCTGTCAATCGTGTTTACTGCCGTTTGCAGTAGTAAGAGTGACTTTGCATCGGCTATCTATCTTGGTCTCCAATAGTCATAGTAAGAGGACGAGGCATTGGCTGTCAGATCTAGTTAGTACTACAATGGCAGTAGTAAGGAGTACTAGCATCGGCTATCGATCTTGGTACTCGTACAATGCATTAGTACAGTAACTAGGCATGTTGATTATCCGAACGCGGCTCGTCATATCTGGTACTACAATGCAGTAAGTAAAAGTAACTAGCCTTGCTTGTCATGATCTTTGGTACACACTGCAGTAGTAAGAGTAACTAGGCGTCGGCTGTCAGATCTGGTACTACAATGCAGTAGTAAGTACTAGAATCGCTATCAGATCTTGGTATTACTCTACAACACATCAGTAAAGTAACTAGGCTTGGCTGTCAGATCTTGGTTCTACAATGCAGTAGTATAGTACTACGCATCGGCTGTCAGATCTTGGTACTTCAGTGGCCAGATTAAGAGTAACTAGGCATTGACGTCAGATTCGTGGTGTCACTCCAAATTGCAGTATAGGATTAACTCGCATCGGCTGTCAGATCGTGGGTACTTCAGTCGTTAGTAAGAGTAAACTAGGCAGTGGCTGTCAGATCGTGTTAGTACTCATTACAATGGCCGTATTAAGGAGTTCTAGGCGTTGCTTTTCAGATCTTGGTCACATGCAGTAGTAAGGTAAATTAGGCCATTGCTATCAGATCTTGGTACTACAATGCGTATTAAAAGAGTAACTCGCATGGCTGTCAATCTGGTATACTACAATGCGTAGTAAGAGTACTAGGCATCGGCTTCATATCTTGTACCTACAATGCATAGTAAGAGAACTAGACGCTCGGCTATCAGATCTTGGT